>CAMPDV010001539.1:0-109170 GCA_946699065.1 Loxodes magnus
TATCTACTAATAAAGAACTGATTAGTGTTATCTTTAAATTAAGGAAGCTTATAATTTAGATAGGTATGAAAGCATTTTAAAGTTGATTAAGTTAGTCTAAAGAGAAATGTATTTAAGAATTATGCTAAAATTGTTAAGCTAATTAAAAACATCCATTTAGAGAATCATATGCCCATTACTAACCATTCCAATTTAATAAAGAAGAAGCTATATCATTTGAGTATGTAAATATTAAGAAGTATAAAGTTAATTATAATTCATTACTTTAGTTATTAGATATTATTACGTATAAATGGATACACTTAGTATCTCAAAATACTTACAAATGGATATCCAATAAACTTAATATTTCAAATATTTATAACTTAAGCAGGATTATTAGAATTCATTAAATATATCAGATTTATAGAGCACTAACTATACCTATAACTAAACACAGTACCTAACTAATTATATTATTACTTCATTCCTTAATATCTTTATACATACACCCTTCTTATTACATTATTATATACTACTATATTCCAAATTACAATCTATCATAAACTTAAGATTAACAGATCTTTATTATACTGCTCTCATTATCATCTAGAATCTTACCAATACATTATAAATCTCTAAGTCAAAATGACATCTATTAAAATATTAAAAGGTATAGATAGTTTAATTATTGTAAGCTTACTATTATGAAGCTCTTATTTTGCTTATTTACATTTCTTTCTAAAATTAAGATTTCTATTTATGCTTCTTAGTTTAACTTATATCATTAAGATTTATACCTGCTTCCTTCTTTACCACTACTTTATTAATGTAAGCTAATGCTTAAGTACATGAGTGAGGGTAACTACTAAATATTCATTACCGAAGTATAAAAAGTGATTAAATAAACAGATTAAATATTTATTCTTTGAAAAGAACTCGGCCATTTTAAAGCTTAATAGAGAGTTCTCAAGATTGAAAAGTATGAGACGCTTTAATACTTTAAAGCACGACATTTTTATTTAGAAGGATATTACCCCTTAAAATATAATCTTTAATACTTAATAGCATTCAATCAATATTCTCTCTAAAACAGATAGAGCTGAATAATCGAAACAACATGGGCATTTAATAATTCAAAAGCTATAATATTTTCGTCAATTGTTCTAAATACAATTAATCTAACTTTGGTTCATTTATAGCTATTAGTATATTTCAATAAATACAAATAGCATATAAACTGAACAATTCTAGTTGAAGCATATAAAAGATTAGTTATCTTTAGCAGACATTACGAATCTTTTTAATGCTTCAATTATCTTAAATAGTTTTTAATTTAATCTAAATTGTCGTTCAAATTTGTTTTTAATCATTTCATAGAATGATTAGATTTTTCTTTTTAGCTTAAATGTTTTAAAAATATGTTTATTTGTTATACTTTTAATATTCTTACTTTTAGCAAACTTTAGTTATTATTAACACAACCTTTAAGATTATTTTTATTCAAATTAAAATGTAATATGAGACTTAAATTCTTCATACAATGTTTATATAGCTTCCTACTATTCAAAACTTAAAGGACACAAAATTCTCACTATCTTTAGCTGATTATCCTTTAAGACTTATATGTAACCATCTATAACCATCTAAAATTTAAGATATTATTATCTTAAAAAGCAATATATACAAAGAAAATACTTAAATTAATACTAAGCTGTAATTTATTAATTGCAAGAATCACAATTAAAAGTATCAAGTTTTAATACTTTTTACCATAATGCAAAATTATCCAATTCTACCTAGTTTTACTTTTAATTTTCCTGGCTTTAACTTTACGATTAAGTTTATACTTTCATTGATATTAGTACAAACTTAATCGTTTGCTAGATTATTAAATCCTTAAAATTAAATTAATTTCTTCTAGTTATTATTAATAACTCTTCAACTGCTTTTTAGTTTTTAGTCGGAAGTCTTTCTTTTTCCGAGTTATTTTGATAGGAAATTAACCTAATTTAATCAATAGCTTATATTTGTGCAACTAGAAACTTCAAGTCTATTATTCTTATTTCACTTTTACTTTTATAAAGTTAAGACTTTTTACTATTTAAATCTTCATATCAATATTAAAAAACCATGCCAACTATTTGTTAAGACTTTCAATAAAACGAAAAAAAAAGAGTGGTAGGTTCGTCAAATAACTCTTCCGCACAATCCTTAAAAATAAAAAAATGGAAAACCAGAACCATAATACAGAAAAACTAAAGAATAAACTAATCTCAAAGCTAGAAAAATAAGTTAATTCAAAGGGCAGGACGCTAATACTATGAGACTGAATACGATTAAGATTGTGATGTTCCTTAAAAGGTGGAAGAACTTCGAAAAAAAGAAAAATTTGAATTTTAAGAATATATTGCTTCAAGAATAAGTGGCATAAATATCATTTATACACTTTTCATTTTTAAATTATAAAATTTATATTATCTGCTTAGAAAGACTCCTAAGAATAGAATCTACTTAGAGTTACTTTACTAAGTTATTTTAAAAGATTAATATCGCTTAGTAATTAAGAAAAAAATTAGGAAGAAATTATAATAGTTCTCTCTTATATAATTAAAGAAATTTATAAATTAATTTTAGTATATAATTGATTATTAAGGTTTCATACTTTGAGTAAATAGAAATTTTTTAGTCTTAAACACTTATAAATTTTTAACTAAAATCAGATATACTTGCAAAATGAATTTTAAACATAGTCTTCTAAAAGGATTGGATAAAATATAGCTGAAAATAAATAATTTAAAAACCTAAATCAAGAAAAATCGTTTAGGTAACAGACTAAGAGAGTGTTAGATAATCATAACAGATAAGTTTTAAAAGTTGAAGCTAAGTAGCAAAAATATAAACATTTGATCAAAAATTTTTATAATAAATGACTAGAACAATTTATTGTATTATATACAATTAACTTTGGCTATAAACCAAATCCACAAATTTCAATCGTCTGCTTTATGTATGAATGAAATAAAAAGAAGATTGTACATATAAGACGAAGAAATATATTTTATGGAATACTAGATATGAATGAATAAGTAGATTTTGCTTAGGATAGAATGCTTTGAAATAACCAAATGATTTTTTCAGCACTAGAACTTGCAAATCTTTAAAATTAAATAAATTAAATAAACTAAATAAAATTTTTATTAAATTTCTTCTTTTAAATAGATATTGCTAAGTCGAACTAAATTATAAAAATAAAAAAACTATTAAAAATTAAATTTATTAGTTTAGGCTTATTTTTGAATCAGCGTAAAACTTAATTTTCTTAATCTTTTGCTAAAAGAGAGAGTTAAGATGAAGGTTGTCAAATTTGATTCTTTTAATGGTAATTAATTATTTTTAAATTAAGTAACATTTATACCAGGAAATCAAAAATTTTCACTTTATTTACCAATTTTATTTAAGTTAAACATTTTTGAATATTTAGTCTTTAGTTATTAATTATAAATACCAAAAATTTTTAATATGGTTTTTACAAATGTGACAGTGATTAGTTTCTAAATTAAGCTCTGAAAGACAAGCGCCTTAGATCCTCAGCTCCAATATCATTATAATAGGAATTTACAATCTTCATAAAACAGATCAAACAATAATAAGCAAAGCTTTCTACCTTTTAACTTCTATTTAGTGTATAAGATCTAATAGTTATATTTATAAATATGAATATTAAATACTTTATATCCTAAATTATTGTAATAGTTATAGAGTTATGTATCTAAAGAAATAATTAATTTATAGGTATTTATATTCATTTTATAAACAATTTATACTATTTGATTATCTAATTTTTTAAAAAGATAAACATATAAATGCACTAATAAGATAGTTAGATACAATTATTTAGATTTTATCCTATTAAATCGAAAGATTCTCTTTAAATACTTAATCAGTTTTAATTTTTATGTAAATTTTTAAACATATAATTACTTGAGAAAATTAGAACTGGGAGTAGAGTTCATAGATGAAAGATTATATTTTATATATAAATTATTGAAATAAACCGAGAAATAGAAGCTTATAAAGATTCTAATAACGTAAAAAAATCAAATAATTTTTGTTTATCTATTTTATTTTTTTTAAGTAAAACATCGAATAAATATAGTGCTAAGAGATTTCATTTTTTACATATACTGAAATATTTGAATTAAAAAATTTTAATAGAAAATGGGTATATAAAATTATAGAAAAGTGTTGATTGCTTTCAGAATGCAATTAAATGGTAAACATAGTAATGATAAAATTATTTATTAGACTATTATTTCTTTTGTTTAAACATTTATTTAATTGATGTATTTATGTTAAAAATAAAGATAAAGAACTTTTAATTTTATTTTTGCAATTTCTTTATTTTTAAATCATTTATTAAGATATATTACATTTTTCAATAATATATCAACGTTTTTTATGATAGGAAATTTTTTAAGCAGGTGAAAGCTTTCTTGTTGTCGTTAAGTTTAAAATGTATAAGAAGTACTATAAATTTAGAATAACAAACACAAAAATAAAACTTAGAATATTAAAACTAGAATGGTGATTATTATTTCTATAGAGCTAAGATCTTCCTTTAATTTTAAGATACTTTTTTATTCAATTATATTAATATATTTAAATAACTTTAATTATCTCTTAACTTTAATATTACTCTATTAATTTGCTTTAGATGTAATCTAGCTTAATAACTTTTTTAATTCTAATTAATTTTAAAATTCGAAAATCAAATAAAAATGGATATTATTCAAACTAAAACATAGAAACACTAACCCACAGCAAAAAAGTAAAGATTTGCAAATATTTAGCAAATAAAGAAGAGATGAAAGATTAATCTTTCTATTTAAAATAACTAAATTGATAGAAGATTCTTACTCTATAGTCCATCTGATACTTTTACTATTAAAAATACTATGAAAGTTTAATCTAAGTAAAAAGAGCTTTAGCTAAAATAGAATTAGGAGATTGAGGAAAAAATTTAGTGTATTTTCTTCTGATTGATTAAGATGAATTACATTTTATCTCCGGGAAAAGAATCTCCTTAAAAGTATAATATTTATAGTATTAAAGATTAGGAAAGCAATAGATTGGAACTATCTTTAGATCAAAAAATACTTAAAGGCAAAAGGTGATAAGGCCTGAAAATTTTAATAAGAGTGGAATTAGTGTAATGACTTTAAGATGAGTTAATCTAAGCAAACATTGAAATATGCCTAAAATTTTATCAAATCTGATGACTTTTTATAAGAGTCTGAATTTTACACAGCAATTAAAATTCTGAAAATCCTTAAGACTTCCTGCTGATACTAAATTAAACTGAATCTCATTAAGTTCATAAAAAAGTAGAGTTTATGCATATCTTATAGCAAATAAAGATACTGTAAGTATTATTTATTTAGATGCTACAAGTATCTTCAACTTATCCTTAGTAGGAACTAACTAATAATAAGCAAGAAAAAGAGATTTACTAAAAGAATACCATCAGAATAAGAGAATCAGTAATTAATCTTTGTAAAGTCAGGATAACTGTAAAAGCTAATCTTGGGTATCTTTAATACCAAGCATAAAACATTCAACCTTTGAATAATTATTTTAGACTCAATTAAATAAGATTCTTTAAGAAGAAAATAATATAAAAGGTTATAATCAATTCCAATAGATTTCTCTAAATACGACATGCAACTAGATTCAGATACTATTGAGATACTTAGTGACGAATTAGTAATTTCAAACATTATAACCTATTTTAAACTAGGCTATTAGTAAACTTGAACGAGGTCTTGCTTATGGGATAAGAAAGTGAAATTTATCGTAGTAGCTAAGTATAGTGTAAAAAGTATTTTAAATGTCTAGAAGAAAAAGAAGGTAGTTTGTCTAATAATAAGATTTTCCAAACTATCTTTTATGCTGTGAAAATGATAAAGTACAAGGAAGCGGGAAGATGATTAGAGACTTGCTGAAGCAAATAAAATACTCTTAAAGAAACAGAAGCACTTCAAGAAATGGCTATTTGTATTCTACAAAGTAGCTAAATAAATCTAGCATTGAAATTTCTTCAGATAAAAGAAAAGAGTGAATATTACAGTAGAGAAGACCTAAAGAGTAAACTTTCTTTATTTTTCTTATTAATTTTATAAAATCGATTAAAGATATTCTCCAACTAAAATTGTTAAACATGAAAAGACACTATAATAAAATAAATTTAGAGGATTTGAAGTGACTAATTTTAACTAAATTCGTATCAAAAGTATCTTATGTCGTTACATCTTAACAGTGAAGATTCTTTAATATTTGATTTAAATTTAATAGTCTTTGTCTTATTATTGAATTATATTACTAAGTAATCTTTCTAACTTTAATATCTTCGATATTAACCCTTCACCTAGTTAAGTATTTTAACTTGTCCTATAGTTAGATTTCATTCTTACAATAAAATAATTCGTTATCATTTAACTGTCATTAATACATAATAAAATAAGTAAATCACTTTAAATAAAAAGATCTAAGCTACGCTTTATATATTTAGGACTGGTTTTACATCATTAATTTCTTTATTATACTCTTAAATAATTAAAAAGTATTGTATTTATAAAATAGACACTTTAGTATATTAAAACCTATTTTCAATGAAGAGATCTTTAATTTATCTTAGTATTATTAATATCCAACTTGTATATGTTTAATAATAATCTACTTATTTAAAAAGCCTTAGAAAGTTATATTTCATATATTAGCATTTATTAACTTAATAGCTTCTATTATATATAATTAAACTAACTCTTATCTTATTAACATTTACAGCTTGTAGATTTATGATAATTATTTTATAGATATTCATTATCAATATTTGCTTACCAAGTAATTATAGAGCTGTTTTTATAAATTGATATCATCTTTAAACAAAATATTACTTCTCTAACTTAATTAATTGCTAACCTAAAAAATCAATATACTATCATCTAAATTGAAGTACCCTAAGGTATTAAGACTATGAATTTAACTATCTTAGAATTTTCTTTCAGATTCGATAAAAGGTTGCAAATATAAGATATAATGAGTAAAGAGGTATATTCATTAATATATTCTGCTACTGATACTAAAACTGGTAAATATGCAGTAATTTAGATACTAAAAGTTTTTAAACATAAGAAACATGCTAAGAAGCTCTTAAAAGTACGAAAGATATTAAGATTTCTTAAGCATGGAAACATCTTAGTACTGTTGAGATATTAAACTATCTTAAGACAAGGAATTAGCAGATTTCTATCCATTTATATTTTAGCTAAATTAGTAAGAATAGATAGAGCTGATTATTAATCATGATAACTAGCCAATAATTGATTATAATAATTTGATATTCTCGTGATGTTATCAAAAGGAATTAGTCCTAAAGTTTTAAAGCCAATAGATGTTCTCAAGCAACTTTAAAGATTTTATTTAAGAATTTTTGGCATGATTAGTATATCTCTTAAGCTTTTGATTTATTCAATTAAAATGATAAACTTAATTTTATATTCTTCAGCCCTTGATTAATTTAAGTTATGACTTAAATTAAATCAAGATATTTTTTAAGGTCTATTTAATTAAGTGACTATATCTCCTTATTTTTTTGAAGAACTTTTTCAAAAATATCCCTGAGTTCTCATAAGTAACTAGGCACTAATAATTAAAAAATCTTATTATTTCATGTGATTTGTTTTTTACTCTTGCTTATTATATTTATTTATTTCTATCCTTCTTGAATCCTCCAAATATTTTAAGGAGTTAGTGGCTAATTTTTTTCAATTCCTACCAATTTAGTCTTTATTTTAGTTACAGTCATTTAAAAATCGCTCAAACAGTTTATTATTATTTTTTTGCTTCAATTTAGCAAATTTTTCTGCAATACTTATTAAATTTGCACTAATTGGCAAGCTTCCACCTTGCCAGAATATTCTTATAATAATCTAAGTATTTATTTTAGATTTTTTAGCAAGATATATTAGGAACTATATACTTTTCTCTTAGTGAAATTTGGTAGCCATTTATATCTTTTTCGAATATAGTTTCAGATATCTTTTATCAGATTAACTCCCAAGCTCAACTAAGTTATTTAAAGTTGTTTTCTACAATTTTTCTTAATTTTATTTCTCAATAATCTGAAATCAAAGCTTCTAAGAATTACATAAACTTAAAGTTCATTTAAGTTTGAATGCTGAAAGTTCCAATTCAGTCTACTTTAATTTTTGGGTGCTCAATTAGAGCTACTGATGACTCAATATTATTCAGGAGAAGTTTCTTTTTTATGCTAAATAAATAATCCAGATGCTTCTAAAGTTTATTTAGGAAACTATAGGGTCTTCTTCATATTTATATAAGGACTATTTTCAGTCGGTAAATGTTCTAAAGTAATCAATCTAACTTTTCATCCTAGCACTTAGTTGCATGAATCTGCTTTTTAATTCTTCAGAATTGACCAAGAAACTTATAATTTTCACTTAAGCTTATAATTTTTCCTTTCAAGCATCACCATCTCTAGTTCTTGCTAAGCTTTCTCTACTTTATTAATTAGAGCTGGACTCTATATATTATCTTACAAATTCCAAAATTAATTGTGAGGAATTAAGAACACTTGAAGTCGAGCTTGTTAAAAGAAAAAGCTTAATTTCTAATATCTATTTATAGGTACTTAAAATTTTGCTGCTAAGCTATAAATTATCTCTTAGAATCCGTTTTAAGCTCATAATTGTTTTTTAGATTGAATAACTGCTATTTATTTCAGCTTGCTATAGATCTAAGTCATTTGAACTTTTAAGATCTAAATTCTTGGCATGTTCTATAATAAAAAAGGATTTTTCTAGCGTCTAAATAAATAATACTTACAGTATTCTTTTGTTATAAGATATGCATAAACTCTACTTTTTAAGAACTAAATGTGACTCAGTTTAATTTAGTATTTGTGAGAAACCTTAGTGGTTTTCGAAATTTTGCTGTTATGAAAAATTCAGATTCTTCCTAAAACATCTTCAAGTTTGAAACATTTTTGGACATATTTCAATGTTTACTAAAATTAGCCCATGGAACTAGTTCTACTCTGATTAGAATCTTCAGATCTTATCATTTTTTGCCTTTACTTATTTTTTGATTGAAATATAGTTCCAGAGTTAATGTCTTTTGATACTCTTTATTACTATAAATATTATAATTTTAAGGGGATTCCTTTTTTTCTTGGAGATCAAAGGTAATTTAATCTTTGATTAATCAGAAGCAAATACGCTGAAGACATCTCTCGATTTCCTAGTTCTATTTGAGCTCCAGGTCTTTTTTCTTAGATTGGGTCTTTCTAATATTTTTAATTGCAAAACTATCAGATGGACTGTAGAATAAGAATCCTCTATCAATTTAATTATTTTAAATAGAAAGGTTAATCTTTCATCTCTTCTTTATTTTCTAAATATTGGCAAATCTTTACTTTTTTGCTGTGGGCTAGTGGTTCTATGTTGTAATTTGAATATTATCCATTTTATTTTATTTTCGAATTTTAAAATTAACTAGAATTAAAAAAGTTATTAAGCTAGATTACATCTAAAGCAAATTAATAGAGTAGAATTAAAGTTAAGAGATAATTAAAGTTATTTAGTTTTATTACTATATATTTAAATAAAAAGTATCTTAAAATTAAAGGAAGATATTAGCTCTATAGAAATAATAATCACCATTCTAGTTTTAATATTCTAAGTTTTATTTTTGTGTTTGTTATTCTAAATTTATAAATATTTCGTATTTGTATTTTAATTCTTTCTTATGACCCAACCACATAAATAATTAAGGCTAACTATAGATTCTATTAATCAATCTACATCATAATTTAAGACACTATTTAAATACTTGAGGTAAATAAATTTATAATTGTTTGTTATATTAGTGATTATATCTATAATCTTAAATTTAATTATTCTAACTGTGTATCAAGCATAGTATTTCATATATTTTATTTTAAAATCTTTAGTATCTTTCTAATATTTTAAGATAGTTATCAGCTAATGTAATTCATTCAATTATTTTAATGGAAATATTGCTTAATAAGTAAAATATAATATGGTAATAAAATAAATAGTAATGATAGTAATATAAGATATCTATTGATTAAGATTAACTTAAGAAAGGAATATTTAATTTATTATTTAATTTTAAAATACTAAGCTTCTTAATAGTGGCTATTAAGCCTTAGTTAAATTACATATATAAGCTTACTAATGCTATTATTTTTAACTTTAATTTTATTATTAATTTCCTTTATTTAGTTATAATACTTTATTATTTTAGCTATAGACATTTCCTTATAATTAAATACATTTAGTAGTTATAGATTATTTAGTGCTTCTTTTATCTATTATTTATAAAGTTTATATTTTAAAGATTGCTAAGAATAATAACTTAAATATAGGTAAATTAAAAATTTATATTCTGGCATTTATCTTTTTTATATTTCTTCAGCTTTTGCAAGATCCAAAGGTAAGTTTTATAATTTCCTAATTTAAACTTAAGATATCTTAAATAATTTTGTGAAATCATTGTTAAAACTCCCTCAGTCACTTTCTATGAGTAGATGCTAACATAATTTTACTAGAGAAAATTAAAATTGGCTTTCTAGATTGATTTCATTTAGCTTATTTCCTATATTTTTTCTTACATTAAATATCTTTCTTTAAATTCTATTTTTCTCTTTCTATTTATAGAATTGAAGGCTGTAGCTCATTTTAGGTCTTAAGTTAGCTTAATTTATTTATTTTTGCTAATTTTTCAATTATTTAATGAATTATTTATTTTCTTTTTACTATGATTCCTCTGGATCTCTAATTAAAATTTAATCTGATTATAACACTTTCTATTTGTTTATTTAAACATCTTAGAGTTTGCTTTTATCGAATATTTTTAGTGCTTTATATTTATTCTGCTCAATAAATCCTTTTTCTCTTAAAAAAAATAGTTTCTAATAGTTTCAGTAAATCCTTAAAGTCTTAAGATTTTAACTTTCTAATATCTATTAATTTCTTTTAGATTTATAACTTAAACTTTCTTTTTCCGAATAGTTTCTCAGTTAGTCTAGATGCAGGTAAGATTTTAATTAAAATTCCTAAGGTATTAAAACTTTGATTGCTACCAGTTAAGTCTAAAATTTTTTAATTAAAGTGAAATAGGAAGTTTTCTTTAATTTAATTAAGATATATATTAAATTAAAGATATATTAATATATTAATAATAGAAATACTTTTAGTTTAATAGTCTACTAATTATTATCTTCCTTATTATTTAAATTATACTAACTCTCTTTATCTAAACTTAAGTCTCATTATTATTATTTTAATAAACCCCTTATTTTTAAATAAGATGATAATATTAGTTTGATTAAATAATTTATAAATAAAAGATTAAAATTTAAATAATATTTAAAAAACAATCAAGCAAATTAATAATCATTTTAATAAAACAAATTATTCCAAATATTATTAGATAAATTACTAATTTATATTCATAATAAAACATTAAATGTTAAAGGAAATATATCTTTATTTAGATTACTTCAACAAGGATACAGAACAATATCAAAAATGAGAACATTACAATTATAATGAAGCAATGAGCAAGGATTACAGAGAAGCTAATAAAAATGATAAACAAGAAATACTTCAAAATTAATATTTTAAACTTTCTATACTTTAAATTCTTAGTAATTTTAGTAATTATGGATAAAGTTACTAAATTTTAAGATCTTTAAAATATTTGAAGGTTATATAGTATTTGTTTAGTCAATCTGCGATTAATAATAAATATTTAATGCTTTAGAAATGTGTTAAACATATTTTTAATCCCTGTATTTTTAGTAATTTTCTATAGCACTTTAGTTTGAAAAAGATCTTGAATTGTAAAAAAATCCCTATATAAACATAAACTATGAAAGACAAATTTTAATTATCAACTCGTTGTTAAGGTACAGATTCTTCACAAAGGTTTATAAATCCTTTTTTATATAAGTCTTTTCTAAAATATGAGGTTCAATTTTCAGAACAATTAATTTGCAAAAAGTTAAAGTTTTAGATTCGTATAGATAATAATAACAAATTTTTATTAATATCATTTATTTATAAATATTATTTCTTATTCTTCATTTGTGGTAATTTACATACTTTTGGCTAGTTTAACTTCGTTCTTTTACTTTTAAAAATAAATAATTTAATTTTAAACTTCTATGATAGCACTTATTCCCTTTATATATTATACGTAGTATTTTCAATACTGTTATCATATAATCTACATTTTAGATAAATGTCTAGTCATTGTTTATTTAGTAATCCTTTTATAAAAATAACTTCTGCCTTGTTTATACACTATTCAAACTTTTATTGTCGTTATAACTTTAAAAATTTGATCTAAAACTACTTCTGTATCAATAGATTAATTTGAGATTACTTTGTTAATATCTTGCATTCAATTAAATGGCTACTACGAGCAAGCTGCTTTTATTGCAAAGATACAAAATTGTTGCTCATTAGTATTTTCAACTTAAGAACAGAAATTTTGATAGTTTTTAAAGCAAAATATGAAGGTAATCTAATCTTTTGAAGAATTTAAAAGAAAGTTATAGAGTTTAGATTAAAATTTAAGTAATAAGGAAATAATTTGTAGAATAGTTTTTTAGCAACTAGTAATATAATATCTCTCTTTAATAAAAATGTTAAAATAAAAAGCTTCTAATTTTAATCAATATTTCATCTTATTTAAGTTTACTAATGCTATACCTCTTTTCTCATCTTCCTTCTTCCCTCCTTCTTCCCTCCTTCTTCCCTTCACTTATATTTCTACAAATTGATTTTTTGTTTTCCTCTTCCTCTTTTTATCCCTATCTACCTTTTCCAAATATTTACCACCTTTTTCTTAGTAAAATCCTGTTAAACTTTAGATTTTGTAGATCTATTCTAATTAATATTAAGGATTAATAATTAGCTCTAGTATTTAGTAATAAGTCATTAATGTTTCCAAGTTTTTTTAGGAAATTAATAGGAAAGCTGGTTAAGTAGATTCTAATAGTAGACAAAGACACTATTGGCACTTTTAACTATTAATGCTATTTAAAATTAACTGTTTTTTGTTCAAACATATTATGGGTTCTAGTTTCTGTAAACTCTTCAACAAAATAAAAAAATAAAGCATCGTAGTTATTTTTATTTAAAATAGGTTATTTTACACTAATAATGAAAAAAAGGATTTAAATGCTAAAACTAAATTTTTAAATTATCTGTTCGTAACATTGTTTCACAAATTTACTAGATAACATCAGCTTTATTAATATTACTCGATATGAAATATCTAAAATAAAACATTGCTTATTTATGTTGCAACTTAAACATTTTAAGCGAGAAAACAGTTAGAATATATCTTATTAATAATATGGTATAACTAAAACTAGACTGAACATTGAATTTAATAATAGTTTTAATTAATAATTAGATAAATTCAAAATTTAAAATAATAGTGATAGATTATTACCTATATTTGTACAATATGCTATATAACTCTATAAATAGAGAAAGATATCTTACCTAATCTAATTAATATTTAAAGATCTAATTAAACTTATTTTTCCTTATAATAAGATAAGAAAGTGTAGCATTAAATAATATTCACTGAACTTTATAAATCCTTGCAAGAAAATTTAAATTCCCACAAAGCTTAATTTATAAAGCTAGAGAATCTTATATGAGAAATAAGAAGTTTATTCTAAGCTTATTTAAGGGTTATCATATTGAACAAATAACGAAATTAAAAAATATTAGTAAGAGATTAAAGTTATCTATAGTAATACAAAAATAAAGCAATGAAAGAGGAACACTAAAAATAATTCTTTAATCCATTTTAAAAAGATATTGTTCAAACTATCTTCAGTTAACAATCTTAATTTCATTTTTAGTAGAAACTAAAAGAAAAAAATCCAATAGGATAGGATTTTAATATTTTTTAAATTTAACACTTACTTGCTTTTACTCTTATTTCTATCACATAAATGTATTGCTGATTTACTTTATCATAAGGTTATTTAATTCTAGTTGGAAGATTTTAAATTTTTTAGTCACAGCTAAATCTTTTTATGATTACTTGTTTTATTATGATGTAAGACATTTCTATAGAGTTGTGCGTAAAAAAGTGTGTATTAATAATAACTTGTGGAAGTTTAATTTACGAGACGTTATGCATAATAAAATGAATAAATGTTTGAATTGAATGGTAAATGTTTTGATTGATAAGCCTTATTACTTGATGTAAATACGGATTAGTAATAGCTTATTAATTTATTAGATAGTAAAAACTAATAATATTATTCTCTGATTTGAGTTTCCTAAATATATTTAAGAATTTTGATACTTTTATAATCTTATTTAATATAAGAACATGAGACATATCTCATACTTGTAACTCTCTATTTCTTTAAAAATTTTATTTTTATTCTGTAGATTAATTTTAATAGTTTTAGCTACTTACAACAGACTTAATAATTAAAAAAGTATTTAGTTCCTTAATTTGATCAATCTTAGTCGATTTTCTTAGATGTGGATTATTGATTAAGATGCTTGCTATAATAATGATTGCTTTCTGGATTTTGGTATTATATACTTGTATTATGCTTAGTTTTAATAACTTGATAAGCATAAAAATTTCAATTAATTTAAAAAATTTGTAATTTATAACTTAAATTCAAAGCTAAATAGTAGTATCTACCAACTAACATACAGCAATATTCAAAAAAATTTAAAGAGGAAAACAAATAATAATTTAAGTGATAATAAGCATTAATTTGTTTGCATGCTTTGAGTTTTTTGAAAGCAAAAGCTATTACTAAAATTAAAATAACTACAGTAAAATCTTGCATATAACTTAACATAAATTATTACTACTTATATTACATTAACTCTTTAAAAAAAAATTGCATAACAAGAATTTCTATATCCCTCTATAAATTAATACTCTTTATACTAAACATCCACGCCTATCCTTTTTAATATCACGTTTAATTTATTACATAAATATTAAAACTCTAATGATATGTATTTTCTCACTTGCTTCGAACCTTAAATCAATTAACGTTTCTTTTTACTCACCAATTTATGCAGATTACTCTAAAAAAAAATTTGGATTAAGCTCAAATATATTAGTTTGACTAACTGAAATTTAGTCATAAGCAAGATACGAAATTTATCTACATCTTTAAAAAAAAAAACAGATATAATCTGTCTAAATTGAAAAATAGTTTTTAAAAAACTCTTTGCTGAAGCCATGAAAATTAAGAAAAATATTTTATTAAGAAAAAGAATCTAGAACAATAATAAAGAATTAAAAATAAACTTACAAATATTCAAAAAAATTTGAATGAAAGATAAAAATTAAAAAAAATAAGTTTATAAAATAGTAAAGTATAAAAAAAGGAAGTATAAAAAAAGAAAAGAAAAATCGTTAAAAAAGAAAAAAATGTTTAGCACATTTGAAAAAAAAGACGCATGTATGAATAAAAAATGATCTATATAAAAAAAACTGGTTCAGAGTTATAGATATAATTTAGCCCGAAAAATATTGCAATGTGAATAAACTCAGAGAAAGGATTTTTTCAATATAGATTAAAAGAATTGATTTAACGACTGTGTTCGAAAAAAAAACGTAGACATTATATTTACATAGCTATATATAAAAATATAGGGAATAAAATAAATTAAACATAATTTATAAAGAATAATCGTGGTTACACTCAATCGCGTCAGACTCTTAATCTAGTGGGTTCGAGTCCCACATTATGCGTTTTTAATCTTATAAATTTGATAAAAAATAAATTCTAGGATTTGAACTCGGGTCTTTGGAGTGAGAGCTGAGCATGCTAACTACTTTATATGATTTTTTTTGTGTTTACTTTACTTTTTTAAATTTTTTACTTTTCATTTAAGTCTATTTACTTTCCTTTAAAAGATAGCTATGCTGATTATATTTCAAAAATTTTAAGTTTTTAGAGTTTGGTTTTAAATTTTTTTTTCTTTTAGTTTTTTAATTTATTTTATTAAAAGATATAAGTTTTTTATACATTATTGATAACTCATTAATTAATTTTATTTTTTCGCAAAAATTAAGTGTGTTTTTTTTTAATAAAAAAATTTTCAAGTTTTTACGTTTTTTTGATTAATTTTTTTGTGATATTGCTTAGATTTTATTATAATTTTTTAAGCTTTTTTTCATTTATTGTAATTTTTTTAATCAGTTTTTTATGAATATTTTAAAATTTGTTAGTTATATAATTCGCAACGTTTTTTTTAAAATATTGCGATATGTTTTAACGTATATTTTAAATTATAGTCTGTTTTTCAAATAATTTTTTTCTTATTTCTAGGCTCAAAAACTTTTTTTTCATAGCATTATAAAATAGTATCCTGAATCAATATAATTAAGAAATTTAAGTTGAAAGAATAATCACGGCTAGATAAGTTGTTTCAGACACTTATATAAAACGGTTCTGATTCCGCGTTAGATGTTTTTATTTTATGACTTAAAAAAAAATCAAATTCTAGGATTAGAACCTGTATCTTTGGAGTGAGAGTTTTTTATTATTAAAATTTCTTTTTTTTTCTTTTTAGCTGAACCTATTGATCGTTTTATTTTTTTAACGTATAAGATGATTTTAAAGCTGCCTTTTCTTGGAATTAATTCTTATGTTTTAAATATTTTACTTTTCATTTTAGATTTTAGGTTTTGTTTTTAAATATATTATTTCTTATTCTATTTTAAAATGCTTTAATCGAGCTTGCTTTTTGTGTCTTCGCATTTTTTATGGGTTTATTTCTTTACGATAATGTGTTTTTCTTTCTTCTTTAGCTGCATTTGATTTCTAACCAGATAGTTGTCTTCTGATATTTTTTGTAAAAATACTTATTATTCAACTGTAACAAATTCATTAATTATAAAATTTAAGTTGTTGTTATTTATCTTATTATCAGGAACATTTTTGCATATTTTCTTTTTTATTTTCTCCATGCTTAGATCAAGACATTGGATGTGTTTATTATGAATTAAATCTACTTATTGTCAATACTAATGATTAGTCTGTGAATCTTTTGATGGAAGTCATTTTTTCTTTTTTTTTAGCATTTTTGCATTTAACTTAAACATCATAAATATCATTAAGTTCTTTATAGTCATGCAATTTGACTTTTTAGTATTTTATTCTCTCTAAGTCTGCTTTAACTTTTATAGCGACATCTGAAGCGTAATTTTTAAGAGTTAATTTATCAAAAGAGTAAGTTATTTCAGAAATCTTCATCTTAAAAATTTTTCTCTATCTTTACTTTCGATAACCATTCGTTTCTCTTAGATCCTTTCACACCTATAACACAATTAACCTTTCTTAAAAACATTTTTTCTCACTCTATCTCCAATAAGCATTCATCGGGTTGACACCAAGTGATATTTCAATCATACATAAATACTTAGTTAAAATTGTCTTTTCTTAGAATCAGTTACTAAATTATAAATAATTAACGAACTATCAAAAAATTTTTATTCTTAAGCAGAGTTCTTTTGCATATTCTAGCAAAGTACAAACCACAAGTAAGCTTCTTTATTTTCTTGCTTCCTGATTCAAAACTATCTAATTTTCTTTAAAAAGCTTTTTTTAATTGCTTCTCTCCTTATATTTAGCTTATTAGTATCTAGTTAATAAGATAGCTAATATGTTTAAATTTGATGTCTCAATAATAATTTTATAATTTAAGATTTACATAAAGGATAAAGATATATGAAATTACAATTCTAAACTTAGTTCCTCACTTTAATAGTTACTTTCCATTTTTTACCTTTTCCTGACTATATAATTAATCTTATATTTTTATCTATCTCCATTTTGCATCATTCTTTCTTGATCTTTACTGAAATATACTCCATCAGTTACTATGAAATCAGCAAATAATCTCAAAGATATTACATTAACTATATTACCCATAAGTTGATTTATCCCTCTAACTATTTCAGAAGCCCTTTACAACTTCCCAGACTACTGATTTATGCTAAACCCATACTAAGTAAGAATCTTATCTGCATTAGCTACTTCAAATACCTTTTATCAAGCTAAGCATTTATAATGATTAAACCATTGAAATAACTTATTATTAAAAGCTTAAAATAAGCTGCCATACTAAGGTATCTCTATACTTTGCTTATGATGCCTTTATAATTTTAGATATAGCTTATATAATTTTTTCTTAGCATTAAATTAAATAAAAAAACTAATATAAAGCTTTTTAAGAATTAGTATATATAAATTAAACTCTTACAATTAACTAAGTTTTAGTTAAAAATGATAAATAAAAAAGGATAAAGGATAAAATTAAGTTTATAGTCTTAGAAAAGAGCTCCAGGGTTCACTTGCTTTTGTTCCTGCTCTTTCCTGAATAAAGGACTGCGTAGGACTACATTAGTCCGCCATCCTTGTCTCTCCCTCATCCACTAATTATCGTTATAGTTTCTTCTTCCATTTTTATAAACATCGTTGTTTCTTGAGTTGTAGGATTTCTTTCTGTATACTTATCCTGTTCTTGTTGGTCATATTCTGAAAAGTTAGTCTAATATTTATTACTTGTTAATTTTTTCAATTTCTTGTTTCTTCCAGCATTTTTTCCAGCAATTATTTTTCTAGCATAAATAGCACCGAATATTTTTGCGATAATACTTGATCTAATTTATTTTTTATTATTAGAATTCCGATTAGATTTCCATTGTAATATTTGATTATTTATCTTATTAATCTTATTAATCTTATTAATCTTATTAATCTTATTAATCTTATTAATCTTATTAATCTTATTAATCTTATTAATATTATTAATCTTATTAATCTTATTAATCTTATTAATCTTATTAATATTATTAATCTTATTAATATTATTAATCTTATTAATCTTATTAATCTTATTAATATTATTAATCTTATTAATCTTATTAATCTTATTAATCTTATTAATCTTATTAATATTATTAATCTTATTAATCTTATTAATCTTATTAATCTTATTAATCTTATTAATCTTATTAATCTTATTAATCTTATTAATATTATTAATATTATTAATCTTATTAATATTATTAATCTTATTAATCTTATTAATCTTATTAATCTTATTAATCTTATTAATCTTATTAATCTTATTAATCTTATTAATATTATTAATCTTATTAATCTTATTAATCTTATTAATCTTATTAATCTTATTAATCTTATTAATCTTATTAATCTTATTAATCTTATTAATCTTATTAATCTTATTAATCTTATTAATCTTATTAATCTTATTAATCTTATTAATCTTATTAATCTTATTAATCTTATTAATCTTATTAATCTTATTAATTTTATTAATTTTATTAATCTTATTAATCTTATTAATCTTATTAATCTTATTAATCTTATTAATCTTATTAATCTTATTAATCTTATTAATCTTATTAATCTTATTAATCTTATTAATCTTATTAATCTTATTAATCTTATTAATCTTATTAATCTTATTAATCTTATTAATCTTATTAATCTTATTAATCTTATTAATATTATTAATCTTATTAATCTTATTAATCTTATTAATATTATTAATCTTATTAATCTTATTAATATTATTAATCTTATTAATCTTATTAATCTTATTAATCTTATTAATCTTATTAATCTTATTAATCTTATTAATCTTATTAATCTTATTAATCTTATTAATCTTATTAATATTATTAATATTATTAATCTTATTAATCTTATTAATCTTATTAATCTTATTAATCTTATTAATCTTATTAATCTTATTAATATTATTAATCTTATTAATATTATTAATCTTATTAATATTATTAATCTTATTAATCTTATTAATCTTATTAATCTTATTAATCTTATTAATCTTATTAATCTTATTAATCTTATTAATCTTATTAATCTTATTAATCTTATTAATCTTATTAATCTTATTAATATTATTAATCTTATTAATCTTATTAATCTTATTAATCTTATTAATCTTATTAATCTTATTAATCTTATTAATCTTATTAATATTATTAATATTATTAATCTTATTAATATTATTAATCTTATTAATCTTATTAATCTTATTAATCTTATTAATATTATTAATCTTATTAATCTTATTAATCTTATTAATCTTATTAATCTTATTAATCTTATTAATCTTATTAATCTTATTAATCTTATTAATCTTATTAATCTTATTAATCTTATTAATCTTATTAATCTTATTAATCTTATTAATCTTATTAATCTTATTAATCTTATTAATCTTATTAATCTTATTAATTTTATTAATTTTATTAATCTTATTAATTTTATTAATCTTATTAATCTTATTAATCTTATTAATCTTATTAATCTTATTAATCTTATTAATCTTATTAATCTTATTAATCTTATTAATATTATTAATATTATTAATCTTATTAATCTTATTAATCTTATTAATCTTATTAATCTTATTAATCTTATTAATCTTATTAATATTATTAATCTTATTAATATTATTAATCTTATTAATATTATTAATCTTATTAATCTTATTAATCTTATTAATCTTATTAATCTTATTAATCTTATTAATCTTATTAATTTTATTAATCTTATTAATCTTATTAATCTTATTAATATTATTAATATTATTAATCTTATTAATATTATTAATCTTATTAATCTTATTAATCTTATTAATCTTATTAATCTTATTAATCTTATTAATCTTATTAATATTATTAATCTTATTAATCTTATTAATCTTATTAATCTTATTAATCTTATTAATCTTATTAATTTTATTAATCTTATTAATCTTATTAATCTTATTAATCTTATTAATCTTATTAATCTTATTAATCTTATTAATCTTATTAATCTTATTAATCTTATTAATATTATTAATCTTATTAATCTTATTAATCTTATTAATCTTATTAATCTTATTAATCTTATTAATCTTATTAATATTATTAATCTTATTAATCTTATTAATCTTATTAATCTTATTAATCTTATTAATCTTATTAATTTTATTAATCTTATTAATCTTATTAATCTTATTAATCTTATTAATCTTATTAATCTTATTAATCTTATTAATATTATTAATCTTATTAATCTTATTAATCTTATTAATCTTATTAATCTTATTAATCTTATTAATCTTATTAATCTTATTAATCTTATTAATCTTATTAATCTTATTAATCTTATTAATCTTATTAATCTTATTAATCTTATTAATCTTATTAATCTTATTAATTTTATTAATCTTATTAATCTTATTAATCTTATTAATCTTATTAATCTTATTAATCTTATTAATCTTATTAATCTTATTAATCTTATTAATCTTATTAATCTTATTAATATTATTAATCTTATTAATCTTATTAATCTTATTAATCTTATTAATCTTATTAATCTTATTAATCTTATTAATCTTATTAATCTTATTAATCTTATTAATCTTATTAATCTTATTAATCTTATTAATTTTATTAATCTTATTAATCTTATTAATCTTATTAATCTTATTAATCTTATTAATCTTATTAATCTTATTAATCTTATTAATCTTATTAATCTTATTAATATTATTAATCTTATTAATCTTATTAATCTTATTAATCTTATTAATCTTATTAATCTTATTAATTTTATTAATCTTATTAATCTTATTAATCTTATTAATCTTATTAATTTTATTAATCTTGTTTTTCTTAAAGTTGCTTTATTTTATATTTAATCTAAGAAAAATGAAATTGGAACATTTGAGGGACTTCGTTAAATTATTTATCAATTTATTCCAATTTAATTATAATTTACGATTAGATTTTATTTAATGATTCATCTATGTATGGGAATTATAGGTTTAATTATTCCATTAATTTTTCTATTAAGTTTTCTAAATTTTCTATTTTTTATCTTTGCTTTTTCAAGTCATATTGGATATTTGATATCCTTTGCTGAACTGATTATGCAAAGGATTCCTTAGATTATTAATCTTTATCTTATTAAGGCTATTCTTCAATTAAATTAGGTTATTCTTATTTTTTCAAGTATTAGTTAATAGAGGTCTATTATTTCTTAGTGCCATTTTATTTAATATAATAATAGAATATTATAAACTAAACAGATAGACAGAAATAATACTAAAAAGGTAACTAAAATAAGTATAAAAAAGTTAAAGTTAAAAAGCTTTGTTAAAGCCTTAGTAGTCAGCCATCTGACCTATTCTATCAGCTTGTCTCTATTAGTTTTTCTTGAATTCCTCTAGGCTTAGTTAGGCGGTGTAGCACTTCATTAGTGCACCATCCTTTAATATTCGGAATAGTTTTGGTCTTGCACTTAGCTTTCCTAATTATTTATCCAAGGATTAAGATTTGAATTAAAGAATTTTTTTCTATAAATGTTTCCGCTTTATGTTGGATATATCCTAAATAATTTTCTAAAAATATCTTATTTATTCTTTCTTTAAATTTCGCTTAGTTAGTAGCAGTATTTTCATTGGTGTTATTTATTGCACACGTAGCATTTTATTCTTCTTTTAAACTATTATTCCTGTAACACTTATTTAATTTAAATTTACTACTTATTTTAAATAAATGTTTACTGTTTATTTTAATTTGAGGCTTCATTTTCTATTTTCATAGGATCTGATTAATTCTGTTAAAACGAAAATGGCGTTACCTGAATTTATTATTAAATTTAAAGAATTCTTTGTTCCAGTTTGTTTTCTATTTCTTATGATTATTAACATTGTTTCTCAAGTAAAGACGTTATTAGTTTTTCTAATTTTTCTACTTTATCAGTGAGGTATCTATTTTGAACATAAACTCTTTTAATGACTTAGATAATATTTCTATTTGAGTTTGAGTCAGAAGTTTTTTTAATTCTGGATTTCCAAGTGGTTAATGTTCGTCATATCAATCATATTTCTCACTTTCACTCATTGTAATTATTTCGCTTTTTTATTTTTTAGAGAATTTTCCTGATTAAATGTTTTGTTCAAAGTTCTGTTATTTCTTAGAAGCCATTTTATATATAGTATAATAATATACAAAAGTATGTAAAGTAGATGCTATTAATACTTTATTAAATATTAGTTTATTACATTACTAAACAATACATTATCTAGACCTATCTAATGCTAATTACCATCTTATATTATACTAAATACCTTTATTCATATTTTTAGTCTAATTACCATTATTGATTCATACTAAGCTAGTTTTTTAAAATAAACCTAAATTAAAGAGAATTTGTAAAAGAGATTTTAATCTGTATTGCTCTAGATTAAAAATAATAAGATAGTCATTAAATTATAAAAATTCTATACTTACATAGATATAAAAAGCTTATATATAATAAGAGAGTAAGAGATTATTTGCTTAAATATATTAATTACAAATCATTTTAACTATAATTAAGAAATTTAAACAAGTATCAAATAGCTTCTAAAACTACCTTGCTAATTATCAATTTAGCTTAGTATAGCTAGAAGCCTTAATGCTTTCAAATTTTCAAATGCTAATGAAAAATTGGATTTTTCTATAAATGTTTTAGAATTCGCTAAAATATTTGACTTATTTCAATGTTTGGTAAGAATTATTTAGATGAAAGCCACGAAAATGGCTCTACTCTGACAACTATCTTCTAACCTAATCATATATTAAATAAGCGTGATTTTTTGGATGAAAGTTTTGAAATTCAGAATTATTAATTTCATAAATCTTTAATATTGTAAAAATTTTTCTAATTACGAGACTTTTTCTTTTTGAGATTAAATGTAATTTTAATATCGACTAAACCAGAAGAAGAGAATTTTGTAGAATAGCCTTTTTATTTCTGAATTCTAATATATTTATAGCTATTTTATTTTTATCTTAACCTTATTATTATTTAAAGAGTTTAAATTAGGAATACGATGAGCAAGAATCTTCTCTGCTTTTAGCTATTTTTATAAGTAACTGCAGCCTTTTATCTCCTCTTTTATTATCTAAATATTTCTAAGTCTTTAAAATTTAGTTATACTGTAATAATTATAGTTGCTTATTTAGTTTTATCCATTTTATCTATTTTTTAAATGTAAAAAATAAAACAATCTCAAAAATCCATAAGTCTTGCTTATTGAAATTTTCATGTTTTATTTTTATAAATTAGACAATAAAATAATAGACAGTTTGTCTCAGCTAAACTTCTAAAAGTTAAGTTATAAATATTTTATTTTATTTAAATTTTGCTTTAAAGTTAGTATATTTTAGGCATACAAATATAACTAAATGTTTTATCTATTTATTTATCAAAAACCATTTTACCGTCATTAAATAAGAGTATTTTGCTTTATTTACGAGGACAACGACTTGCGATTCCTCACTGAGTAAAATTTAGTTGTGAGCGTTCCTAACTGGAAGCCCTAGAGATTTACAGTCGCCAAAGTGCACTGGCCTGCTTAATCACCTTTGAATCGAACCAGGTAAGTACATAATAATGAGATGTTTACTCTTAAAGCATGAATTTTGAATTTAATTAAGGTTTCTAAAATGAATCTAATAGGATTACAATATGAACTAATGACTTGTTAAATATGATTGAAGGTTATATTTGATGAATGTAAATGAAATGTTTAAGAAAGTTTGAAATTAGTAGGAACAATTAATGTAATTAAAAATAATGATATTATGCTTAGTTATTTGAGTTAAATGATAATTTTCTTAATAATTAATGAATTTACTTATTCCACTTAATTTAAATTAATTTCTACTTACTTATTCATTATTTAATTATAACCATCTAAATAGAAAGTTCTTTATTTTTAATCTTGTTACATCTACTGAGTAAGAGAATTAAAAATTTGAAGGTGTTAATATTTTGTTGATAAAAGTAGTGTTTGTTAATTTAGTGAAAATGATAGTGTTTAAAGTGTAAAGAATTGTTATAAAAGTATTAATTTAAAACTTGTAAAATAAATATTTTTATATTATACTTATATTTATTACTTTCATAATCCAAATTCTTTATAATAATCACTAATATAAACTTATTTATTTCACTAAGTTATACATCAAACTATTAAAAACAGACTACTTAAATCATTACTAAAATATCTTTTACTATTTAATTTAAATGTTAAAGCTTTCAAATAAGAATGTAAAAACATTTTCATCATTTTATATACTCTAATCATAATCCAATAAACCATTACAATATTTAGATTACCTAAAACTAAAAATAGCTTATATTTTATAACTTTGTTCTTATAAGAAATTAGAGACATTTATTATTTAGTTATAACTATTTAATTACTAAACTTTAAATATAAACTTAAATTTACCATTCTAATTACTAAAATTTACTTAATACTTTAAATACTACTTTTAAAACATTATTTTATACCCATTTTTTCAGCTCTTTTTATACTATTTTATAAAGTAATCAATTCTATTAATATGAAATAAAACGAGCTTACAAGAAGATTTTATATTAAAACTTTAAAATTTAAAATTATTTTAATTAAAATTGAACAAGCTAGAAAAGATACATCTTAACTGCTTATATATTCTAATACCTTAAAAGTTATATTTATATTAAATTTAATTTATTCAACGTTTTAAAACCAAAATATACTAATTAAACTGAAAGCTTATTTTTATTTCATAAAGGTAATTAAAATTAAATATTTCTATATAAACAGTTGAATAAAAGAATTCTTTACAATCATTTTAATTAAAATTTTTGTTTATGGAAATGATAAAGAAAACTAAAAAAGCTAAAGAGAAAATGAGAAAAATAAGTTTTTAATTAAATTAAAAAGATTCATAATAAAGTTTATTCTATTATAATATTAAATTAAAGAGTTTATTTATTTTAAAGCTATAAAAAGTATATTAAAGAGAAATGTTTATATTTAATAAACTAGTTAAATTTAACTATATTATAAACATTTAAAAGTTAATTTAAATATTTTAAAGTAAGTAAAAGTAGAAATATTAGTTTTTAGTCTACTTAGTAATTTTAGTTTAAATAATTTAGATTAGTATTTAAAGTTTTGATAAACTAAAATAATATAGGTATTTCTATTATATTTAGATAAAGAAAAGACTTTTAAATATTGTATACAAAGAATATTTAATATTTAACTGCTAATACTTTTATTATTTATATAATTTTAGAATATATAATCTATATAAGTACTAAACTCTTTACAATCAATATTCTTTATATGTTTTTCAATTTATATATAAAAGATTTAAAATTTCTAAGATTACATTATTATTATATGCTAATTTAATTATTATTATCAAATCTATTATATCTACTAGTTTATCATTTAACAAATCTTACAAACATACAGTTTTAATTTACAATTTTCTTAATTCTTCTTAAAAATTTTAAAGGAAGAATGTATTCTTTTTATTATATTTTTAAACATAAATAAATAATTAAATAAAAAGATTAAAATATAGCAAAAGTATCTAAGAGTTATGAGTTATTTAGGTATTTAAGAAGATAAATTTACTATAAAAATTCTTAATTATATTTTATATTTTAATTAACTTTAAAAAATGCTATTAAATATAATTCAATTAATATTACCTAATCAACTACTAACATTTTACTAATCTACTTTATCAATTTACATTTATTTACATGCTCTCTTAAAATTACTTTTATAGTGCTTTCTTTATTATACAAACTATAACTAAAAGTAACTTACAAATCTATTTTTAATTATAATGTCATTTGTACTAGTCTTTTAAACTATGTCAACTAGTCAACCTATATAAAAATGCTTTACTATCAAAAATAATAGTTTAATACTAAATATCATTTATAGAGTAATAGAATCTAAAAGATAAATTAACTTCTTTTCTATATATTTCCTAACTTTTAAAATAACTTGAAACATCATCTAGATAATTACCATAGTCAAATTTAATTAAATCGAACATTACTAAATATCTATTTTCATTATTAAGGAAATTAATAATTTAATATGCTTCCTATCTTAAATTTATTCTAAAATTAACTAATATTTATATATTTTGGATTATTTTCTAGATTTTAATTCCAACCTAAAAATAACTTGTAATTTAAGATATATTATGTCAATGAGATAAGATTTTGTGTTGCGGCAACTATTTTTTTAATTTTGTAAATAAAATTAATAATGATAAAATATATAAAATTAGGATGATATTCTTTATAATAATAGATTATTTTTAATTGCATGATGAGTTTAAAACTAAAATATTAAAAGTATGATAAACAATTTTTTATCTAAAATTGATAAAATTACTAAATTGTAAATATCTTAATTATTTAGTTTATTTTAGAAACTCGTTTATAATTAAAAAAATAAGAAAATCATTATAATAATCATCTTTCTTATAAAAAATATTTTTCGCTAATATTTTTAAAATAAACAAACAAAATTTATATTTTAAAATGAAGGAAAAATAATCAAAATATCAAGTAATTTATTTTCCTTTAACTATTATTAATTTATATTTCTAAAGTAAATAACTTTAATTTTAATGAATTTATATATTATTTGAATTCTGAATATTTTGCTTTTTTATCTTAAATGGATAATTTTATACTCTACTTTAAAAAATTTGTCTTCCACATCCTAATAATATTCTACTTAGACCTTTTCTAAATTTTATTTTTGTCTTCTCCCATCCATTACACTTTATTCTTATGTAATTTATTAAACTTTCTCTTTTTAATTTTTTTTAATTCTATATTTAAAAACTTACCTTGCTTAAAATAATGCAATCGAGTTTAAGTATATTAGCTTTATTTACTTTTTGATAAACTTACATAAGCATGTTTTTATATAATCATAGTAAAGTTTATCTAAAAATCTTAAGTTAATTTCTCATATAAATTCAAAATATATTGCTTAGTTTCTAAGTAAAACTTCTATAGGATTTTATATTTTTCATTGCTATTTTTTCACATTTTTCTGTTAAATCATTCTAAAAAACTTTATCATAGTAATTTTTCCAAAGAAATTAAGCAAATACGTATCCTAAGCTTTCTAATATCTTCTTGATTATTCTATTCAAGATGCGTAACAACTGAAACAAACACGTATTTCCTTCAAAATCTTGGTAATCTCTAAAGGGAATAAGCTTTAATTATCAATTTTGACTAATTTTCTGTGAAAATCATAATAAATTACATGAATCATGCTGGAACTCTTACCCAATTAAACTACAAAATTACCAGGTATTATATCTCTTTGAATTGATCTTTTAGCATTTATAAATTATATCCTTTATATAATTTATTCTGCACAAGCTAGTGTTGTTTCAAGAATTAACTTTCTATTAAAAAAATTTAAAATATTTTATAATGATGATCCAAAAAGTTTCATAGCCATAGCATTATTCTCTTATTTTTATCCTAAGTTTCCTTTCATATCAATATATGCTAGTAATTCCTTTTCCTCCTTATGAAATTTGATAAATTTTATTTTCTTAATAAAGAAAAGGTTACATAATTTATGGTATCTCTATTTTGACTGCAATATCTTCATTATTTAATTAATTTGAAGCAAGAAAAATAAATTAAAATATTCCTTTATCTTCATTTATTATTTACCTTAAAATGCATTAAATAACTAACTCTTTTGAACCAATATAAATAATTAAACAATTGAACCCTTTTTTTATTTAATTATACTAAGTAATAATTTAAATTTTAAAGTATAGAGTATTTCAAATGTAAGTTAAAAGATTTATCTTATCTACTTTAAAATTATTTTTACTTAATAAGTTCTATAGCAACCTATATATAGTATTTACTAAATTAAGTTAATTTTTCTTTAAGTTAGAAGATAAAAAATTGGGGATACACTTCTCGATTTGAGCGTGTCATCCTTGCGCAGGGGCCATGCTAATCTTCTCTGTATCGTTCCAATTTAATGGGATGGATCGCCGAGGCGTTCCAATGAATAAGATTCTGTAAACACTTATACTCTTATTATTTATTTTTATTTTATTAAGGTTTTTTAAATAATTTTAGTATTATCAATCAACTTCATTTCAACTACTCATACTGATGACATAAGTATTATATATACAGCCATGTATTTATCTGTAGTAAGTCTATTAAAGGTATTAGTTAGACTGATTAAAAACTCTATAACTGATTGTTGATTAAACTTACTTAGCTAATATACATATCTCAGTAAAGTTATACTAGATTTCTTTGCTCTAATAAATAGTCTGTAAGTTACATTTGAATCAGTAGCATAGCGTAATTCTAAGTTAATTTGTTCTCTTCTATAAACAAAATCTTAGCTACTTATACTAATTTCCTTTACTTCTATTTTGACTTTATTATTCAGTGTATAGTAAAGTGACTTATAAATACAATATCTAAGCTAAAATTTTAATTATATAATTATTTCCAAATTTATACCCTTTTAAAGCTTCTTAAGATATATATTTAGATAAGTTAGTCAAATATTAACCTTTAAAAGCAAGAATCTGTGATATTTAACCAGTTTAAGTCAAATAGTTAGGACTTCTAAATGAAGACAAAATAGAACTAATTAAGGGAAAAAGTGAACAGATCCATAAGAATAAAGTGGGTTTTTAGTTCCTTGTTGTTTCAGTGATTTTATCATAATGATTCAGACTAAATCTAAGCAGTCTAAATGTTAGCGATTGAGTAGACTTAATTATAATAATACTATTTTTTAATAATAGCTGCTATAATTATTATTGCATCATCATAGTAAATTATAGAGCTAGCTACTTTTAAATTATCATAGTCTATCTATCTTTAAATAACTAAACTATGTCTATGTTAAATCATTATCAAACATCAAATAAACTGTAACATCATTAGTACCATTTAAATCATCTCTAACACCATTAAGGTATGCTTCTTATCTTCAGTTTATATGTAAACAAAAGAGACTCCTAAATAACGATAACTTACCCAGTTAAAAGGGAACATATGTCAAGCTAACTATAGTATAAGAATACATACTTCTATCTGAATGGTAGGATATTGCTTAGAATCATTTGAGATTAAAACTTGTAAGCTCTATTTAAAACCTAGATATCTTATAATCAAGACAACCTTAAGATAATATCACAGATATTAAATAATCTTAGCAAAGCTTTGAAAAATAAAAGAAAAAGAGTTTATAGACAATCTATTTGCTTCATTAGGCGATAATTTTGATCTTTGATTTTAGCATTTAGATAAGCTAATTAATATTTAGGAGCATGATCTCATAAAAAATGGAAAGATTGAGAATTATGGATAAAAATAGCTTTTTTAATATATCCTTATAGTGCATTTAAGAAAGCTAATATTTGACTTTTTGAATATCAAATAAATAATGTTAAATATGAGCATCTTATATCATATCATAGCTTCCTTATTGTAAAGCCTTTAAAATTATCTTATAATAAAGATATTAAAATTGAAGCTGAGATTATTAGTTCTTGAAGATACAAGTTATCTAATGTTTTTCCTGGTAAAAATGATGAAGGATAATAAAAGTATCTGTCGATATAAGGGAAATTATAAATTTTGATATAGACGTTATTACTAGAAATTTTAGAACTGGCAGGATACTCAAAAGTATTTAACTCTATTAATTGAATTTAAGATTCAAAGCTATTTAATTTAATTGTCCATATCTTAATGAACTAAAGACATGGTTTCGCTTCCAACTAAGGTTTTTAAAAAGTAGCTTCAAATGAATTGATTAGGTAAATTATATCCTAAAGCATATTACCTAGTAGAGAGATAAGTTATATCTCATTAGATTAATAAAAATCTGCTTAATTCCATAAAATCTAAACTTATACTTAAGATGTATTTTTATATTTTAATATTCAAACCTCATTTATCTCAATAAATTATCTTACAACCTTCCAAGCTTTAGAAACTATATATCTAAACCCTATAACTAATATCCATTATCAATAAGTCAACTTTATTATCACGTGAACCAAATTCAAGAAAAGTAAAAAGTCTGCTAATGGCATATATAGGCACCAATAATCATCTAGACTTCAACAGCGTCAAGCTAATTATGGAAAGAGGGTAATGGGTTGTTCAATTTAATAACAAGTTAAGTGAGTTTATTCAAAGATAGACTTATTTAAAGAAACTGACTAAAAATAAATAGCAACTAGTTGTATGAGTATTGATCAATACGGTAAAGAAAATAGTATAATTAAAGGTTAATATCATTATTCTAATTAAAGCTACTGATATTAACATGTTTTCATTATATTTGTTTAGGGTTTAGTTATTTATTTAATAGAGGTTAATAATCTACAGTATACCCTTATAAGATAAAGATTGCTCTTTATTAAAATTATAAGGTTAGATGTTTCGCTAATTAGTATGACATTTAAGCGAGAAAAGGAGCGAAGGAGAGTTTGCAAGCAAAAATAATAGAAAATTAATTAATTTATCTATGTAAAGGTAGATAAATGGTAATAAATCGTGGAATTTAACTAGATTTAAAATAAATAGTCTCTAGCAGGTAGCTTTACAATTAGTTAAAATTAGAACATATAATTCAAAACAGCTATCGAAGATATTAAAGTTCAGAACTAGAACTTTATTTAAAATTAAAATTAAAATTTTACATTTAGGAATCGCCAGTATTAAAATGGTAAAGAAGTGCCAAATAAAAATTAGGAGATAAATAGCAAGATTTTAAATAAAATAGAAAGGAGAATTAATTTAATTAAAAATAAAAACATAAATAAAACTTAACATTAGTTCAAATATAAATAGAACTTCTTTAAAAAATAATAAGAACATCTAAAAGAACGATGAGATGGGATAGAATCAAGGCCTTTTTAAAGGAAGAAAACAGGCAGAATCTTATAATTTCTTCTTTTCGATATTGAAAAACTGGATTGAAACTATTTAACTTAAGCTTAGTTAAATAAAAACTAGAAAGCAAACTCAGATTCTGTTTTAAGTGGTAATAGTTAAGTACAATGAATTTTAAAAAAATAAGTGAAGGGAAAATTCAGACTAGATTTGAAAGGAGTCCAATTCAAAATAAATATCATAAAAAAGTAAAAAGCTAATGTACTAATTAAGCTTAAAGCTAAGGTAAAAACAAAACAAATTAAATTTTGAACTAAAATATAAATGATTTTTAAAGCAATCTGAAAAAGTAAAACTTTTCAAAACAAATTTAGGTCTAGAAAGGAAAAAACTTAAAGAAACAGTAAAGCAAATCATATATTAAAAGATAGCTACCTTAAATATCTCAAAGCATGTAAGAAAAATTAAGAAGGATGCAATCTCAGTTTTAATTGGAACTCAAACTAAATAAATGATATGTTATAGAAACTTTATGAGCATAATACAGGAATAATAAAACTTGAGTTCATTTTAAAACTAATGTAATAAAGTGTCAGGCATTTCATAAATTTTAGATACTAAATCAGGAATCTAAAAGTCTAATAAGGTAACTTATTTAATTAGTATCTTTGGCAAGCAAGACATAAAAATCCAAAAATAAGCTTAATAATGTTTGCTACCAGAAAGAAAAATGACCGAGAAAACCTTGGAAAAGCATTTTATTCAAATCCCGAGTTCATGTTCTTCTTTTTTCAGCTAAAAGAATTTAAAAAAGACAAACTACTAAATTTAAGAACCCTTTATGCTAGAATATTCAAAAAAAGTGGAAATATCTAGATAAAAAAGGAAGAATCTGAAGTCTAATTGGAAAGAAATAATTCTAGATTTCCTAGTTTAGAAAATCAGTAGGCAAAAAGATAAAATTCTGAGCACTTTTGGCAAGAAAATCTTTAAATCATTTTAATTCAACAAAATTATTTATTTCTGAAAGTTAAGATAAAATAAATTTAGAGCCTAAGCACATGAAAATCTTTATGAAAGAACTTAGTGAAGAAACAGAGTAGTAAAGAATAGAACAGTTTGTTGAAAATGAAACCAATAAAAGATAAGAGAACTCGAAGCTATAGAAAAAGAATAGCTTTTTGTACTGGGGATGGAGAATATTTAAAAGATGCCTTCAAGTTTCATGAAAAATAGCTAGCAAATGTCTAAGAAAAATAAGCTATAATTTATTATAGGATCTGATTGAAAACTAATTAGATAACTTTTGTATGTTAATAGATAAAAGTTTGATGAACTAAAAATATCTGAGTTTAATAAGCAATCAACATTTCTAATAAGGTATTGATAAGAGCTAATTAAAAATATAGCTAATGAGATCTTAAAATTAGCAATTCCATTTAAAGATTTTTTACTTCATATTTACTCAAGAAAAATCGTTTCAAAATGACTGTCTCTCATGCTTTGAAAAAAGCTGCATTGAAACTCAGGATAATAGCTTTATGTATTTCTTATAATTAAGATGTGTAAATAACTACTAGCAATACTTTTTAATTTGCTTTTACTTATTGTATAAGATCTTTGCTAGCAAAATCATTCTTTAGCCTTTAAAAATGAAACTAGAAGTGAATAAGCATAAAAGGAAAACCTTAGATTTTTCTTAACTTTTATTTAAGATCTTATTATTAGAAAATTTCTTGCATGCAGGAAGAGATAAATCAGATAAGTAGATAATTGAATTCGATTTTTATGGATTGTCTATTATTAAAAGCATATTCTATAAGCCGTTCCCATTAGAAAAACTATGAACGAGTCTCTGATAAACTGTACTACCTTTCACAGATATTGCTCCTGCTTATCAAACTTTTGAATTGCGCTTAGAAAATTTAACTACTTTATATAAAAATTGTAAGTGGATGGAGACAATTTAATGATATTTTGGGATAATACCTAAATATAACTTTAGTAAATTAGGTTGTTTATGAATTTGAATAGGAAATAAAAGTGAGATATAATTGCTTCCAGTCTTGAATATTGATTATACATATTCCTTGATTGATATAAATAACTTTCTTCTCATTTAGGTATAAGAAATGAATTTGATTGTTACCTTTAATTCTAAAATATTTGTTTTTGTAATAAGTTCCTTCTACTTAAAATAACCATTATTTATATATCTTAATTAAAATCTAATTTTAAAGCCTTTAAATTTAAAAATCTATATTTTAAATCCATATTTCATCACTTTAGCATCCCTCAAGTGTTATATAGTTTGGTGGTTTTCTCTTAACTTATTAATCTAGATAATATATAGTTTACTTTACTTTATAGCAATATACTGCAAGCTTATCTTTATAAATCCATAAAACAAAATAAAACTTAGATAAAATAAAGGTACTATAATCCCTATAATAGAGAACACTTAATATATTATAGATATATTTGAGATCTATTCTGTATACTATACATCTAAGTTTAAAATACATACTTTATGTACTTAAAAAGCCTAAATTAAGTATTCTAGTTCATATCCATGCTTTTTAACCCCTGTGGTTTAAGTGATTATTAAGATATAATTAGACTTCATTAAGATCTGCGAAATAATGGTTATAGCTATAAAAAGTTTATTTTTACCAAGGAATTTAAAGCAAAGACAAGAAAGAAAGGATAGTAATGGGAATCTACTTAATTAGCTAGGTACTAGCATGTTTAAATAATAGAAGAAGGAGATATTAAGTGATAATATTTATGAGATAATCATTATAAATTGAATAAAAAAGAATTAATTAGCATGATGCTTATCAATATATTATGATATATAACCTAATATATCAAACTAAAAGTAATCTTATAAATAGAAAAACCTAAATTAAAATAATCAATGTAAGTTAAATTATACATTTAGATATAACTTTAACTAGATTCTAAATGGCCATATTAAGAAATATTTTAAACATTCATATACAAACTGCTTAAAATAAAGAGATTAAAGGATATTAAATTTTAATAGTCTTATAATAAAAGTCTGTAAATTGTATAAGTTGTTAGAGGATAATAGCTGGGTGCTAATAGCTTTTATTTAGATTTATTATGAACAATGAGATGAGGAATGATTGAATGATTACTAGTATAATATAAGCTAATAAAGAGAACTTAACTTAGCTAATTAGATTAAAAAATACTTGATAGATTAAATCTTTAGATAGTTATTTTAGTCCTTATTTAATAAATTCTCCGTACTTTAAGATATAATAAATACTTATATGATATATTAAGATAACTAGACTATTATTATAGAGATAGTATCATCATTATGATTTTCTTTAAAATAAATTTTTAATTAAGAGAAAGAAACTTCAGCCATCTAGTTTATATTTAACTTCTTTAAATAAGAATCAAATAGACTAATTATCTGCTTGTTGATATTAACTAATTTTAAACCAATTTTTTCATTAACCATCTTTTCCTATTTTATTGGGCTTTTTAATCTAAATATTATACTATCTATAGAATCTAAAAAATATTCTCCATCTAAAGCTAAACATCTTTTATCTTTACCTTATAGCAACCATACTAATATGATCTTGACAGCTTGGGTTCTTTAGATATTGGTTGTCTCATTTTTAGTAAAATAAATGTTATTTGATTAGATATACCAAGCATATAAAAGGATGCTATTACTTAGATTTAAGTATTAACTATACTATTTTATACTTATTTTATAAGTTTTAATTATAAATATATTATCAAATTTATTATCTTCAGAGTATAAAGATAAGCTATAAAATAGTTACTCTAAGTAAAAAAGTAAGTGGATTTGAGTGATAGCTCTTTCTAAATCTTATGAGTTTTAAATTTTGAAGGAGAATTGATATTATAGTTGATTATTTAAGAAACTAACCCTAAAATATTTCCTAATAGCTCTGATATTTTTAATGTAAAGAAATATAATCAAATGAAGAGTAGAATTGCTAGTTTAAAACTTAAAGCTTTTTTAATAATTAAGAAGAAAAATAAAAGAATATGATACTGAAGTAGATGTGCTATGAGTTGTTAAGGCAATAAAAGAGATAAAAGGGTGAAACTGAAGATAAAGGCTTTATTAAATAACTAAGTCTTTAATAAAAAAATAATTAAGATATCAAATAAATTTAATAATCTCAAAACTTATTATTTTTAGTTATATTTAATAAAATTTTAAACAAGGCTTAGCTAGATAATTCATGTAATAAATTCATCAGAACATTTGCTTATTCTTATCTACTTAATTTAGGTAGTTTTAATCGATAAAAAGGTAGCCTTAACTATTCTTGAGTGACATAAATAGCTAAAGATTAGTCACTTATTGCATTAAATCTAATTATAATTTATATATTTTTAGCTATGATTGATAACCTTCAATTACCTTAGTGAAACTGATCTTCAGACTCTTTTTCTTACTTTTCTTCTTAACTTTTCTTAGAAATCTTATCATTCTTAACTTATAGTGATTGATAACCTTCAATTACCTTAGTGAAACTGATCTTCAGACGATTTTTCATTTTTCTTCATTTTTTTGTACAAATTTTTTTCGTTCTCGACATTTCAAACTCTAATTAGAAAATTTTTTTAAATTTCTTTCAGAAACTGATCTTTAATCTTATTCTTTCTTTCTTTTTTCACTATTCTTACAAAATTTTGCATCCTTGACTTTTCAAACATCATTTGATTACGTCTTTAGTTCATTTACAACTATTACTTGTAGTTTGAGATTTTTCTTTTAGTTTTTAATTCAAACATTTGTAGATTTTTTAAATATTCATTTTAAATTTAAACGTTCAGATCAATTAAAAATAAATCTTTTTTTTTTGAAAAATTTTTTTTCCTTAACGTTCTATTTAATTATTCTTATCAAAGAATTTGGTTTTTTTTAAGAAATTTTCAATTAATAGTCTTTATATTATATCTTTTACTTTTTTGTAAATTAATGCTTTTCTTCATTTAAGAGAGTTTCTGTAAGTTTTTTTTTTTTTATAATTTAATAAATTAGTTAGTCTCTTTTTAAATATTTAAAGTTTTTTTTAAAAAGCTTTCTAAACATTTTTTTTAGTCTATTTTGAAATTTATAATAAGCGAAATGATTCGATAATTTTTTGTTTTTATTTTATGTCTTTTTTTTTTATTTTCCAATATATTTTTTAACTATTATTTTAAATCTAAAATTTTTCCGACTTTGTTCCGTCCATAAATTTTCTTGTAGTGGTAAACTCAGAGCAAAAAAAGGCTTTTAAACTTTTCACAATTTTTTGAAAACATCTTAATTACTTTCAGGTTTACAAAATACATTTTAAAAAAAATAAAGCTCTATTTCAAAATTTTTTAAGTTTATTCCGTCCGAAAAAAGTCTTGTAGTGTAAAAAGCTGAGCAAAAAAACAAAAATAAAATTTTCACAATTTAATGCTTTACTTATTCTATTTATTCTTTCATTTAGCTCTAAAAATCAAAAAAATTATCACAACTCAAATCAAAAAAAATTTTATCGCAACTCATATCAAAAAAAAATTTCACAACCAAAACTTAAAAAATTATTTAAAAAAAAATTTAAATCCTATTTTTTCTCAAAACCTTTTATGATTTTAAACTCTTTCAATAAATTTTATTCCTTTCTGACCTTTTTTCATACCAATTTACCCCAGTTTGTTCCGTCCGAAAAATGTCTTGCAGTGCAAAACGCTGAGCAAAAAAAGGCCTTTTTTATTTTCGCAAATTTCATACTTTACGTACTCTTATTTCCCCTTTCATTTAGCTCTAAAAATCAAAAAAAATTTCACGCCTCAAATCAACAAATTTTATCACAACTCATATCAAAAAAATTTTATCACAACTCATATCAAAAAAATTTTATCACAACTCATATCAACAAATTTTATCACAATCAAATTAAAATTTTTTTCACAACTCAAATCAAAAAATATTGTAACACACCAAAACTTAAAAAATTATTAAAAAAAATTTAATTCCCATTTTTTCTCAAAACCTTTTATGATTTTAAACTCTTTCAATAAATTTTATTCCTTTCTGACCTTTTTTCATACCAATTTACCCCAGTTTGTTCCGTCCGAAAAATGTCTTGCAGTGCAAAACGCTGAGCAAAAAAAGGCCTTTTTTATTTTCGCAAATTTCATACTTTACGTACTCTTATTTCCCCTTTCATTTAGCTCTAAAAATCAAAAAAAATTTCACGCCTCAAATCAACAAATTTTATCACAACTCATATCAAAAAAATTTTATCACAACTCATATCAAAAAAATTTTATCACAACTCATATCAACAAATTTTATCACAATCAAATTAAAATTTTTTTCACAACTCAAATCAAAAAATATTGTAACACACCAAAACTTAAAAAATTATTAAAAAAAATTTAATTCCCATTTTTTCTCGAAACCTTTTATGATTTGCAACCTTTTCTATAAATTTTATTCCTTTCTGACCTTTTTTCATCCCAATTTACCCCAGTTTGTTCCGTCCGAAAAATGTCTTGCAGTGCAAAACGCTGAGCAAAAAAAGGCTTTTTTTATTTTCACAAATTTCATACTTTACGTACTCTTATTTCTCCTTTCATTTAGCTCTAAAAATCAAAAAAAATTTATCACAACCAAAACTTAAAAAAATATTATAAAAATATCAAAAAAAATTTTCACAACTCAAATCAACAAATTTTATCACAACTCATATCAACGAAATTTTCACAACTCATATCAACAAATTTAAATGCAACTCATATCAACAAATTTTATCACAACCCAAATCAACAAATTTTATCACAACTCATATCAACAAATTTTATCACAACTCATATCAAAAAAATTTTATCACAACTCATATCAACAAATTTTATCACAATCAAATTAAAATTTTTTTCACAACTCAAATCAAAAAATATTGTAACACACCAAAACTTAAAAAATTATTAAAAAAAATTTAATTCCCATTTTTTTTCTCGAAATCTTTTATGATTTTAAACTCTTTCAATAAATTTTATTCCTTTCTGCCCTTTTTTCATCCCAATTTACCCCAGTTTGTTCCGTCCGAAAAATGTCTTGCAGTGGAAAACGCTGAGCAAAAAAAGGCCTTTTTTATTTTCGCAAATTTCATCCTTTACATACTCTTATTTCTCCTTTCATTTAGCTCTAAAAATCAAAAAAAATTATCACAACCAAAACTTAAAAAAATATTAAAAAAATATCAAAAAAAATTTTCACAACTCAAATCAACAAATTTTATCACAACTCATATCAACAAATTATATCACAACTCATATCAACAAATTTTATCGCAACTCAAATCAACAAATTTTTCACAACTCATATCAACAAAATTAAATGCAACTCATATCAACAAAAAAATTTCACAACCAAAACTTAAAAAATTATAAAAAAAAAAATATTGCTACTTCATTACTACTTGATTATTACTTGATTATTACTTCATTGCTACTTTATTGTTACTTCGTAGACACTTCATTGCTACTTGATTATTACTTCACACAATTTAGTATTCTCAATTTAATACTAACTAAAATAAATAGATAATATAAAAAAAACACACTCTAACTTCTATTCTCACCTTACACTTAATCTTCATACCCTCTTCTCTTTCATACTCTTAAATACTCTTAAATACTTCATACTCTTAAATACTTCATATAATATATACAATATACTATATATACTATATATAATTCATATTTCATATTTCATACTTCATACTTCATACTTCATACTTCATACTTCATACTTCATACTTCATACTATATATTATATTTCATACTTCATACTCTCATACTATATTTCATACTCTCATACTCTCATACTTCATACTCTCATACTCTCATACTTCATACTTCATACTCTCATACTATATATTATATTTCATACTTTATATATTAACTTAATTTAACCTTAACATTCTTATACACTTTTTTACTCACTCATATTAAACACTTTTATTCAAATTAATTACTTAATACATTATTTAAATTAATCACTTAATACATTATTTAAAATTAATTACTTAAGACATTATTTAAATTAATTTACTTAATTATTTAAATTATTTTACTTAATAGATTATTTAAATTATTTTACTTAATACATTATTTAAATATCTTAAATGCCCAGTATCACTTTACTCAATCCAAAGATACTAATCCATCCGCAAACAGTCTCACATTCTCCTCACACATCTCACATCCCTCTATTTTACAACCATGTATCACCAAACCCGTTCTACCCACTATCCTCACCAACATCCAACTCGCTCAGTCACACTCTCTCTTCCTCTCCCATACCTTAATCGTATTGTCCACACTACCCGAAATGATATTCTTGCCGTCACTCGTTATTACCACTGACAAGATAACATTGGTATGCCCATGGAGAGTATTAAGGAGATCACCAGATTCCAAATTTCATATTTTTATTTTCTTGTCATTACTCCCAGAAATTATGTACTTACTATCCACAGATATCGCCAGTGATTAAATCCAATCATCATGACCTTATAAAGTTTTAAGTAACTCGCCAGTTTAGAAACTCCATAGATTAATTATTTTGTAACTCCCCGAAATTATAATACCATTATCTCTTGTTATAGCCACTGCTGTGATAGGTAAATTATGACCAAGTAGCTGATTAAGTAGATTACCCGAGTCCAAATCTCATATTCTTATCGTAGTGTCGTCACTACCCGAAATAATAGTCTTATTGTCAGTGGTTATGGCCAGTGATCTGACAGTATCAGTATGGCCAAGGAGAGTATTAAGAAGGTCTCCAGAGTCCAAGTTTCATATTTTTATCGTATTATCCTAACTACCCGAAATAATAGTCTTGTTGTCAGTGGTTATGGCCAGTTATCAGATTTTATCAGTGTGCCCAAGTAGTTGATTAAGAAGGTCTCCAGAGTCCAAGTTTCATATTCTTATCGTATTATCCATACTACCCGAAATAATAGTCTTGTTGTCAGTGGTTATGGCCAGTGATGTGACTGAATCAGTATGCCCTAGGAGAGTATTAAGAAGGTCTCCAGAGTCCAAGCTCCATATTTTTATTGCTTGAAAAGATCCTTGTATGATGTACCTGTTGTCTAATGATGTCGCTAGTGCAATAACAATACCAGTCTAACTTTATAACGGCTTATTCAGAACTTCCATCTACATATCTCAAATTTTTATCGTCTTGTCACCACTCGCTGATATTATTGTCTTATTGTCACTTAATATCTTCACAGAATAGACGTAAGATGAGTGACCTTCCAAAGTCTTAAGCAGATTTCCAGAACCAAATTCCCATATTTTTATCGTATTGTCAAAACTACCAGAAATGATATTCTTGCCGTCACTCGTTATTACCACTGAGAAGATAACATCAGTATGCCCATGGAGAGTATTAAGGAGGTCACCAGATTCCAAATTTCATATTTTTATTTTCTTGTCACTACTCCCAGAAATTATGTACTTACTATCCACAGATATCGGCAGTGAATAAATCCAATCATCATGACCTTATAAAGTTTTAAGTAACTCGCCAGTTTAGAAACTCCATAGATTAATTATTTTGTAACTCCCCGAAATTATAATACCATTATCTCTTGTTATAGCCACTGCTGAGATAGCTTCAGTATGACCAAGTAGCTGATTAAGTAGATTACCCGAGTCCAAATCTCATATTCTAATTGTATTATCACCACTACCCGAAATAATAGTCTTATTGTCAGTGGTTATGGCCAGTGATTAGACTTTATCAGTATGACCAAGTAGTTGATTAAGAAGGTCTCCAGAGTCCAAGCTCCATATTCTTATCGTAGTGTCCTCACTACCCGAAATAATAGTCTTGTTGTCAGTGGTTATGGCCAGTGATCTGACAGTATCAGTATGGCCAAGGAGAGTATTAAGAAGGTCTCCAGAGTCCAAGTTTCATATTTTTATCGTATTATCCTAACTACCCGAAATAATAGTCTTGTTGTCAGTGGTTATGGCCAGTGATGTGACATCATTAGTATGGCCCTTTAAAGTTGGTATATAACCAAAATTAACTTTACTCATCTTTGCACCAGTAAAATCACAATTCCTCAACCACGCTCTACTGAAATTCACTTAAGATAAATCAACCTTACTCAAGTCACAATTGTCAAACACCGAATCAATCAATACCGCCTCAGGTACACATATACCCGATAAATCCAAAGACATAAATTAGTAATCCATCCAATTCAATATCGTTATACTATTAGTTGCCGCTCTTCATAAAGAAACATCAGAACTGGACATTCTCACTATCTCCAATAAGTTTTATTACACACTTGAATTATTATTTACAGAATCTGAATTGTAAATCTCTCTCACAAACTATAGTATCTCCAGATTGTCCACTATCAAAAATTTATTTATATTGTGAACCTCTATTTCTTATGCCTTAGCAGATGAAACTAAATCTATAATATTCTTTGACACATAGTAATCTCTTATCGAGGCATGGATAAACTCAAACCTCTTTTTACCATTCTATTCTTTTATCTATATCAGACACCCTATATGGTTTTAATCGTCCGTAAACTACTCTATCCACTTTTGATTCACTTCATCAAAACTTGATATCTCCACCGAACCCTGTAACATCTCCCACGCCGCATTCACTTAGATACTTTCAAACAACTTTATTTACTAGTTGAGCACCTTACTTTTTAAACCCTGATTTTTCAGCTTCTTTTATGTTCTTGTATCTCATTATCTTATAAATATCTCATATATTCTAGACTTTTAAACTATTTAAACATTTTTTAAATAATCTAATATCTCTTCCTCACTCAAACAAATATACAGCAGAAAAGGATTACTGATAATTTCCTTCAGACCAGGTATACTCTATATTAATGCCAGCATCTCTTATATTTAAGATGCTTCTACTTGACTTGTGATTTATTATTACTGGTTTTTCTTATCTAGGACTTTCCCGATATATTTTTCTATCTAAACGATATCGAATGGCTTTATATACAGTTCTTACAACTCATTTATTAAAGGCTCTTCCATTTTGTAGGGCGCAAAATATTCTTAATAGCATTTCTCTTTTAATGCATAATTTACCCTACATGTGATTATATATTTTGCCTGAGGATACTTTTGTCGTATTTTGTTCGTATTGATTATTGCCTTGTATTCTCCCAACTCATCATACGCGTCAAATAAGAAAAGAATTTTCCTGAACATTAAATTATCATTCTCTTTAATCTTAAAATTATCTAAAGCTGATTCTATTAATTTATCTTCGAATTATTTAATTGTTGGAAGGTAAATGTATATAGATAAGTATTCATGCTTTTACTCTAGATATTTTAAGGCTAAAATCTTCAGGAACAAGGACTTTCCAGAACCGGAATCTCCCAGAAGTAATAACCCTGTCTTAGTATCGTTTTCTAGAAATTTCAAAATTTCAAGGTCAAGATCATCCTCAGCTTATGAATTAGGGTTAGGCGCACACAGTAAACTTACGTAATATTCTTGCTTTTCCTAAACCTCACTTTTTAAATAGTTTACCATATTTTAGTAGATTTTACTGTCTATACCCTTTAAAGCAAGTCAATTCTCTTCCAATGTTTAAGTAAATAAAACAAGATGCTCTGGATCCATTAACATCTCTATAATTATCTAACGCTCTTTTACATTTTAGCTTAAACTCTCTTTTTTTTATTTAAATATTCTTTCCTTATAAGGACAGGCTGCTTGTATCTTTTCTAGACTCAATTCCAAAAGTATTTTCATTGAATAGTATCTTATCTACCATTCCTTGTCGTCACATAGCTTTTCTAGAAGTCTGCATGAGTCTTCTATCAATTCTGCACTAGCTTACGGGTTTTTAATCATGTGTTTTAGAAGAATACAAGCCCTAAATCTTAAGTCTTAATTTCCTTGGACAATAATATTTTAAAATTCGGCAAATCTTTTTTAGTCGTATTTACTTGCTAGATCATATGCAAGAATATTTAAGATTTTTAGTTTAAAGACTAACTTCTTGTGGATTTTTTCATTTATCCAACCATGTCCCCATTCGAAGAAGTCCTTTATTATGGTAATCGCATCAGTATCGATCGCTCCAACACCAAACGATAAGGCTACTGCCCATTAGGCGATCTTTAGGACCTTACAGAATATCCCGAAGTAGTCATTTTCTTAATTATCTGGAATATCTTCTAGGATCATCAAACTGTACCTTAAAGCAAAGTCTAACTCTGGGCCTCCTATTTTTTCTTTTTATACTAGTTTTATACTTTTTTCGATATTTTGCATAAGATCCTTTTTAGTTTCCTCACTTATGAAGAAATCATTACTTTTCTTCTTTCCCTCATTTTAAGACGAGTTCTACTCCTTCTTTTAAAGTAGCATATCCAATAATTCAGGAAGATTTCTTACAAGCTACTCCTTCAAGAGCTAAGACCATCCCTCAGTATATTTATGAGATACTATTTCTATAAATTGATTTATTAGTACCAAAGGATCATTTAATTTGGCGAACTTATTCTTTTGAATTGTTTAAATTCCTTGTAGAACTTTTTCCATCTTTTATTCATTCAAGCCTTCTTTTAATAGTTGTAAACCTTTTTGATAAATCTTTTGTTCCTTATTACCAAAAATTTGTTCATTTTCTTAACCTTTCTTATTATTTAACTAGCTTGGACCTTAATTTTGTGATTATTAAGTTACTTATTTACTTTAAGGTTTTAGTTATTGAGATTTAACTACATCATTTACCTTAGCGCTTCCGCAACCTCCTCCTTTCAACTTCATACATTTCTGAAAAATTTATTTTTAGCATAATTAGAAAACACCAGTACACTATCTAGAAATAGATTTTAGCTTTTCATCTGGAAGATTCGTTCCAGTAAGGGAATAATTTGTACCTTTTTATTTTTTTGAATTAGTTTTATTAAGATACACTTAAACGAAGTTTGTATATTCATAAAACTGATAGTATTGTAAATAGAAATATGCCTTAAGCCCTGCAATACAGCTGATGTATTAATTTGGAATAGCTTAACTCTCTTTATGATTCTTGTATTCATATTCATTCATTGAATTACTTGAAGTTTAGCGTTCATCCCTTTCTAGTGTCTTTTGATGGTTATTAATCGTCTTCATAAAGAAAGGCGAACCAAATCGGATTAAAAGAACATGTGACTTTAAGAAGTCATTTGTCTAGCTTTATTACTGAAAACCTTGATAGTTTCTCAGAACTTAACTGAAAAGATAGCAATTAGAATTGCAAATTCCAGTCAACATTTTATTATTTTAAAGACTAAATTCCCTTAAATACCTTAAATTATATAAAACATTAAATAAAATCAATTAATATTAGCTTTATCTTCTATAACTGTAAAAGCTAATTGTTTAAATAAGAAACAATTAAATCATTTTATACTCTAACTCTATAAACCTAAAACTAATTAAAGTCAGTTAGCTTTAAATTAAGTCTATTAAATAGATTTAATTCTTAAATATAGAAAAAAGAAAAAGAATCTAATGAATCACAATTAAAAGTTAATAAATAGATAAGACAAAGTATCAAATTGAAAAACAGCTAATTTATACATGCTAAGCATTTCTTAAATTTATTAATTTTAATAGGCTTTGTTGATATCATCTTACTTGATATCCAAATAAACTTATAAAATAGCCAGATATTTGCTTATTTTTGACATAGCTTAAAATAAATCTAATAATTAAGTCTAAAAGCTTTTATTTTCTATTTAACTGAGAGTATTTTAAGTTCCTAACTGAAAAACATAATTAAGATACTAATTGTAATACTAATTGAAGAGATTCTACATAATTAAATAAATAATTAGTTTCATAATAAATTCTTCCCTAAAAAAGAAAATCTAAAGAAGACAGTCTTTTAATAAGCTCAAAAAATAGATTTAAACTAAAAAAGCTTTTTATTAGTTAAAGAAGGAAAATGATTACTATTTAATATACTCTTTTCACTAAAATTTCTTAATCATAAAAATTAAATAAATAAGCAAAAGAAGCTTATTATTCTAATTAAATAAGCTTTAAATAAAGCTTTTAATAATAGTAGAATCATATATCTAATAACATAAAAATATAATAATTTCTATAATTAAGGTAATAATAATTAAGATTATATATATTATATCTAATAAAAAGTAAAGCATAAGATAAAATAAAAACTTATTTTAACTAGTTATATTTATTTAAATTGTATTAGAATTGGAGACTTAACTTATTAAATAAGAATGATTATGATAACTTGCAAATAATAAAGTTTAAGGCATAAATCTAAAAGAAATTAACAGATATTACAAAATTAAAGTCTTAAGATTTTAAAGATTTACTTAAGCTATTAGAAACTATTTTTTTAAGAGAAAAAGGATTAATTGGGCAGAATAAGTATAAATCACTATAAAATATTCGATAAAGCAAAATCTAAGAAATATAAAATAAACAAGAAGAAAGTATTATAATCAGATTAAATTTCATTTAGAGATTCAGAAAAATCTTCAAAAAAGGAAAGGAACGCCTCATTAAATAATTACAAAAATGACAAAAAAATAGATATAGAAAAATAATTTAAGACCATAAAAATGAGCTACGGCTTTCAATTCTATAAATGGAAAGAGAAAAATAGAATTTAAAGAAAGATATTTAATGTAAGAAAAAATATAGGAAATAAGACATAGATAAAGACAACTAATATGAAATCAATCTAGAAAGACAATTTTAATTTTCTCTAATAATATCCTGTTAGCATGTACTGATTGAAAGTGTCTGAAGGATTTTTAACAATGATTTCACAAAATTATTTAAGATATCTTAATTTTAACCTAGGAAATTATAAAACTTACCTTTGGATATTTGCAAAAACTGAAGAAATGTAAAAAAGATTAAAGCTAGAATATAAATTTTAACTATATTTAATTATTGTTCTTTACAATCTTTAAAATATAAACTTTATAAATAATAGATAAAAGAAGCACTAACTAATCTATAACTATTTAATGTATTAATTATAAGGAAATGTCTATAGGTAAAATAACAAAGTATTATAACTAAATAAAGGAAATTAATAATAAAATTAAAGTTAATAATAGCATTAGTAAGCTTATATATGTAATTTAACTAAGGCTTAATAACTATTACTAAGAAGCTTAGTATTTTAAAAGTAACTAATAAATTAAATATTCCTTTCTTAAGTTAATCTTAATCAATAGATATCTTATATTACTATCATTACTATTTATTTTAATAGCATATTATATTTTACTTATTAAACTATATTTCCATTAAAATAATTGAATGAACTACATTAGCTGATAGCTATCTTAAAATATTAGAAAGATACTAAAGATTTTAAAATAAAATATATGAAATACTGTGCTTGATACACAGTTAGAATAATTAAATAAAATAATTATAGATATAATCACTAATATAACAAACAATTATTAATTCTTTTACCTCAAGTATTTAAATAGTGTCTTAAATTTGGTTGTTAGTTTGATTAATAGAATCTACAGTTAAGCCTTAATTATTTATGTGGTTGTCTCACAAGAAAGAATTTAAATAAAAATAAGAAATACTTATAAATTTAGAGAAACAAATAAAAATATAAAACTTAGAATATTAAAACCTAACTGGTGATTATTATTTCTATAGAGCTAATATCTTCCTTTAATTTTAAGAATATTTTTATTTAATTATATTAATATATTTAAATAACTTTAATTATCTCTTAACTTTAATATTACTCTAAAAATTTGCTTTAGACGTAATCTAGCTTAATAACTTTTTTAATTCTAATTAATTTTAAAATTCGAAAATCAAATAAAATGGATAATATTCAAACTAAAACATAGAAAAACTAACCCTCAGCAAAAGGTAAAGACTAGCAACCATTTAGAAAATAAAGAAGGGATGAAAGATTAATCTTTCTATTTAAAATAACTAAATTGATAGAAGATTCTTACTCTATAGTCCATCTGATACTTTTACTATTAAAAATACTATGAAAGTTTAATCTAAGTAAAAAGAGCTTTAGCTAAAATAGAATTAGGAGATTGAGGAAAAACTTTAGTGAATTTTCTTCTGATTGATCAAGATGAATTACATTTTATCTCCGGGAAAAGAATCTCCTTAAAAGCATAATTTTATAATATTAAAGAGAAGGAAAGCAAATAGATTGGAACTATCTTTAGATCAAAAAATACTTAAAGGCAAAAGGGGATAAGGCCTGAAAATTTTAATAGGAGTAGAATTAAGTTAATGACTTTAGGATGAGTTAATCTTAGCAAACATTGAAAGAGCCAAAGGTTTTGTCAAATTTTGAGACATTTTAGAAGAGTCTGAATTTTCCATACCAATTAAAATTCTGAAAACCACTAAGACTTCCTGTTGATACTAAATTAAACTGAATCTCATTAAGTTCATAAAAAAGTAGAGTTTATGCATATCTTATAGCAAATAAAGAATACTGTAAGTATTATTTATTTAGATCCTAGAAAAATATCTTCTTATTCTCGAACTTGCCAAGCTTTTTGATCTTAAAAGTTCAAGAGGCTTAGTTCTATAAAAGCTGAAAAAATAGCAGCTACAAAATCAAAAAGCAATTAAGAGCTTAAAACGGATTCTAAGAGATAATTTATAGCTTAGCAGCAAAATTTAAATAAATTTAAAGAGACATTAGAAAAGCAACTCTTTCTTTTTAACAAGCTAGACTTCAAGTGCTCTTAATTCCTCACAAGTAATTTTGAATTTTTTAAGTTAATTTATAAAGTACAGATCTAATTAATAAAGTAGAGAAAACTTAGTAAAGATAGAGATATTAAAGCTTGGCAGAAAAAATTATAAGTGTAAGTGAAACTTGTAAGTTTCTTTGTAAATTCTAAAGAATTAAGAAAAAAAAATTCATGGGTCCGAGTGCTAGGGATAGAATTGATAGGTTGAAATAGTTAGCATGATTACTTTAGAAAAATTGCCGACTGAAAATAGTCACTAGCTAAATATGAAGAAGAAAACTCTATTGTTTCTTTAATAAACTTAAGAAACATCTGGATTATTACCTTAGCATAAAAAAGAAATTTACCTTGAATAAATATGGAATAGTCAGTAGCTTTAAACAAGCACTAAAAGATTAAAGCAAACTAAATTAGAATTTTTAACATTCAAGCTTAAACTTACGTTAAGATTATATACGTTAGTTCTAAGAAGTTTGATTGCTGATCCTTGAGAAATAAAATTAATATTGCTGACAATAACTGGCAAGACTCTAAATAATTGAATCGGGTTTGGGAGTTTATCTATTAAAAGATATATGAAGCTTACTTAAAAAAGACATAAATAACTAAAAAATTTAACTTAGAGAAAAGTGTATGGCTTCAGCTTTATATTACTAGAAAATAGAAAAAAGTACTCAGTTTACTATAAGAATATTCTGGCAAGGTGGAAACATGTCAATTAGTACAAAATTAGAAAAGACTGAACAAAAAATTGACTAAACAAAAAATTTAGAAACAACTGCTTCAGCGATTTTTAATGGCTACGACTAAAATAGAAACTTATCTACTAGGAGTTGAAGATAATTAGCCACTAACTCCATAAAATACTTGAGGCCTCGAGAAGATTAGCTTCAGTAAATTCAGCCAAAAAAAAAGTAAAAAATAAATCATACAAAATAAAAAGAGCATATTATTCCTGGTGTCTAAATACATGTGAATAACTCAGGGATACTTTTAGAAAAAGCTTAAAAATAAATTAACGAGATATGGTCACTTAATTAGATAGATCTGAAAAAATATCTTGCTTTAATTTAATCCATAGCTTAAATTAGATCAAGGACTGAAAATTATAAAAGTAAGTTTATCATTTTGATTGAATTACGCAAAATCTTTAAAAGATTTAATAATCATGCATAAATTCTTAAATAAATTTTTTAAAGTTGCTCGAAAACATCTTTTAGCTTTAAAACTTTAGGACTAATTCCTTTAAGATTGGTTATTAAATAATAGCATTAATTTTAATTATTAATATATTAGTTTTAGAAGCATTTTACTTACTCTTTTAACTAAACTTATATAACTCTTAGATTTCTTTTATATTAGTAGCTTTATCTACCTATTTTAAATAATCTACCAGTCTAATATTAAACATATAATTAGTATAATTGTAAGATTAATTAGCTTAAGATATTATAAAGCTACTTATTAATATTCCTACTAATCAATATTACTAACTACTCTAATACTCTAGTCATCCTTTAAAATCAAATCTATTATCTACCTATTACCAAATTATTTAACACTTTAACCAAAAAAATCTAATTTTGGAACTAAAATTAATTAGCTATAATGAAAAAGCAAGACTGACTTACAAATAATTATTATAAATTATTAACCTGGAATACAATCTTCTTTATGCTTAAAATATAAGCTATAAAGGTACAAGAAATTTAGATATTTAAAATAATTCTTTGAAGCAAAATTAGTTGAAATATATGAAGAGTAGATATAATGAGAGGGTTATTCTTTTCTAATTAATACAAATTTATTAAGACTAAACATAAAATTAAGGAATAAGCAAGTCTATTAAGATAAGCTTATATTTAAGTTTTATTTACTTAGCCTATATTTATGTTAATAAATTACAGTATCTATCAATTATAACATTTACATAATATTATCATATCTTCTTAAAATTATAAACTCTTTATACTCATCTAATATTGATATACTTATAAGATACAAATAAATAGTAAAATTAATATTAAAGTCTACAACTCTTTTATTTAAAAAGGCGGGAGATTTAGTTAAAGATAGCATTCAAAAATTAACAATAGAGTGTCTTTGTATTTATTAAAGATAATTAATAATTAGATACTTCTTAATTATATTAGCTTTTAACTATTTCCTCTTCATCTTTTGCTTTTTATTTAAATACATACTAACTTAAATAGCAAGCTATTAGATAAGTAGCTACTTTTTTGTTAGTTTTATCCTTCTTCATAGCTTTATTACTTTATAACTTTTCCTCAATTTTTAGATTAAGATTCTATTAATATAAGCGCTAAATTCTTATGAATCAATCTTAAATCACTTCAACCAATCTAGGTAAAATTTTACATTTTCCAAGATATTACAGAAAAGAGCATGTTTAATAGTGCTGAATGAACAAGTTTATTTTAATTTGTTTACTTCAAATGCATCTAGTTTTGTTAAATGGAATATTCTTCCCTTTATGTTATAAAGCTTTAAAATTTTCTATTATTTGGTAATTCCAAAATCATTGACTTCTACAAAAGTGTTTCTTCTACCAATTTGCATTGCAAGGAAAGTTACTTCATGACCGAATAAATAAAGCGATATTAAGAGTAGTGGTATTAAAAGAAAGTAGCCTCCCATTTATTTTGTACTCCTTCGTCGCTCTACGTGTCAGACTAGAGTCAAACTCAACAGGATCTTTTTTCTCATCTGATCATGTCAAGCCCGTTCCCTTGGCTGGTTGTTTATTAATATGTCTGAGTTAGAATAATCAAAGTTCTTAACACTTCTAAAATATTTGATTCTTCCTGCAAAGTTCCTTGAAGAACTGGCAGTTACTCTTTTAATAGATCCTTATTAATAAATGTGAGAAAGTTCTACTTTCTTCTAGAAAATAAATAAAGCAGTGGTTTGCAAGAATAACTTGGATTCTTTTAAACTTCTAATAATTACCATGTATTTGGCATATCTTAATAAAAGATTTCTTAGTTTGAGTTGATAATTTAAAATTAATTTAATTACAGTTGAATTAAAAATTAGGTTTAACTTTAGTAGAGTTGTTCTTGACACCTAAAATAATGATGGTTAATTAATAAGGTAAAAAATAGGTAAATATGATATAATTAAATAGATTGAATTAAGAATTTGAAATAGATCTAGCATATATGGATATACACTTGAATATTAGATATCTGTAATTATAATTTGATAGTTTATATTCTTATAGTATCTATTAATAATCATAGAGTTGCTTATTAATTATACAATTGCTTTAATAAAGCTAAATAGTTTAGAAGCTTATAATTATTTTTTAAGAATCTTGATAGTTATTAAATTATTTACAGCTAGTATATTTAACTAAATTATCTCTTACTCTCTTATAATATCAGCGTTGTTATGTTTTATGTAGTTATAGAATCTTTTAAATTTAATGACTATCTTATTATTATTAACTATAGATATACTTCAGATTAAAACCTATTTTATAAATATCTCTTTAATTAATTCTTAAAAATAGAGTAATTGAAAACTAGGTTAGTTATATCAATGTATATTAATGCTAGTTAGATTATAAAATAGCAATAAAGCTATTTATTTTAAATATAATATAAGATACTAATTAATATAGTATAACTAAGATTAATAAATGTAATACTATAATTAACTAATATTAGCTTACCATATACTATAGAGACTATTATTATACACATAGTTATTTATTTTTATATTTAGTTAGTTTATGATATTCTATTATTAGCTATTATTAGAAGTCTAACTTTTATCAATTCATATCATTTATTCATTATTTACTTTTAACCATTTCTTCTCTTTTTCACATCTTTTAACATTTTTCAACCTACCACTTAAAAATATCAACCCTATTATTTTTACTATTATTAGGCAAATTATAACAGTAAAACAAACCAATTACTCAGTTTTAACAAAACTATCAATTATGTTTTAAATATATAGATAAGTAGAAGTCTATTCAGAGACTTTAAATTACTATCAACCATTCAAATAATCTAATTAAGCTTTAGGACTAGATTCTAGGATAAAATAGAGTCAAGTCATAAAAAACATTCATTAAGACAACAACCAAAAGATAAAGAAACTTTATTATAATATGACAAAGGCTTTAATCATTTAAAATTTGAAATCTAAAGGTAGAAAGTAACTATGCTTAAGACAAAAAATTATAATCAGTAAGTAAATACTTTAAGAAGATATCATTCCAAAATTATCTTACTACCTGATTTAGTGGAGACAAAATCCCTTGTGTTGTTAGAAAAATACAAGATGAAATAAGTGTTTCAGTAAAGCATCATAAGCTAAAGTCTAAGTTTAGAAACTAATTTTAAAAGAGGAAAAATATAAGTAATTTGGAGAAACAAAAAGAAATTATATGACTGCAGAAAGCGTAACGTTTAACCAAGACAAGCTTACATTCGCAAGGATTTTTATTTAAATAAATGGAAAATCAGGAGTTATGATTAAAGTTAAGAGATACTAAAAATAATAATTAAAAAAGAAGTTGTAAGAACTAAGGAAACAACTTAGTTCTCCTAAATAAAAATAAAATAGCTAGAAATATTCCAACGCGACATTCGAATTGAATAAAAATAGCATAAAAACTCATAATGAAAGAGATCTCTTTAAATTAAATGAAAAATAAGCAGAAATTGAAGAGTAATTTGCAAGAGGATGCTTAGATAATTAAAAAATGCAGAAACTTAAACTGTTTAAGGATTTTCTCTGATTTTATTTGAAATTTCTTGTAATAAACAACTGAAAGCTAAAGATATTAATTAAGCTTTAACTAAAATCAAGTCAGAAAGAAAAAAAGATATTTCTAGAATTTAAAAAGCAAGAAGAGAAACGTGAATGTATCATCGAAGATCCTTACTTAGATAATGCTAATAGCTTACTTTATAAAGCATTATATTAATTATATAAAATTTTATTTATATTATATTGATAACTTGATATTTAGTATTAATCATACAGGCCAAAAAATTACAGTTCTTGCCTTAATTTAAGCTTAGATTATTATTATATTGATACCTTCAACTTAATTAAGATGAATTAAACATATATTAGAATGAGATTGTAGTATTATTATTTGCTTTACTAATAATCACAATAAATATTATAAATATATCTTGTACATACTTATTATAATCTCTCTAAAACTAATTTAAATCAAGATATCCTCTTTATAAATAATAAAACTGGATACAACTGTATCTTTAAGGATATACTTGTAATTTGCAAATTTTTTATTTAGTTGCTTTAATTTTATTGGATATTCTAATTTAATTAAGTCTAATTAAAAGATTTTATAACCATCCTATTATTACCTTAATAATTTCAGTTTTTTTTGAGGATCTAAACTTATATTAAAGATCTGCAAATTTCAGCTTAAGTATTTATTTTGGTTTAGTGATTTATTCTTTTAAACTTATTTTAAAGCTGACTATTGATGAAATGGTATTTCAATTATTTTATATTATTTTAGACTATTTTTCTTGCTTAATTTAATTTTAACTTGGTTTAAATAAATCTCTTACCTGTCCTCCCTTGTATCTTTCATTAAATATCTTCCTTAAGATTTGTTTTAAGATTTCAATTTATCAAACTAAATTGTTTTAATAATCTTTTTCATAATTCTTTTATTCTTTCTTTAATTAGATCTTGCTTATATTTATAATTCAAGAGTTATTTTTAGTTTCTCTTAAAGGTTTTTCCACTATGCAAGAAAAAATAAGATTGATAGTTCTATCTAATAGTTTGTTCTTACCACTTACTATTTACTTTTAGAGAGCATTTTCTCATTTTATAACTCTTTATTTGAACATTATACTTATTCTGTTAGATTAGTCTCTCGATTCTAGTATCTTTCTTCCTATCCAATAGCTTCGATAAATTCTTTAAATAGGAAAATTTAAATTTTTGGTATGTTGAATATCTTACTCTTGATTTAAGGGTTTTTTGATTTGACTAGGTGTAACTTAAGTTTGGTTGATTTTGATGGTGATTTTCTAATCTTAGGGAGAATTTGTTGTGTTACTGAGGTTGTACTGTTAGAAATAGGATTGTATAGAAGTGAAACCTCAACAGGCCGGAACATCAAGAACTCAAAAATTAAAAATAACTAAGAGGGAGTTGAGGTGGAAAAAGGAATAGTTTAAGATCATAATATAGATAGGAATAATGTCTTAAGCTTACAAGTTAAATTTGATTTATCTAATAATTTTTAATTTATTGAATTATTTAGAATAAGATCATTAGCTTGCTTGATTATCTTTCAAACATTATTTAAATTTTAATCTTCTAGTTATAAGCATTAAACCAAAATAATAGAATCATATTAATATAAATAAGAGGTTTATTAAAATAATAATAATGAGACTAAAGTTTAGATAAAGAGAGTTAGTATAATTTAAGGATAATGTAAATAATAATTAATTGACTATTAAGCTAAAAGTACTTCTATTATTAATATATTAATATATCTTTAATTTAATATATATCTTAATTAAATTAAAGAAAACTTCCTTCTTCACTTTAATTAAAGAATAGAAGACTTAACTGGGAGCAATCAAAGTTTGAATGCCTTAGAAATTTTAATTAAAATATTATCTGCGTCTAAACTAAATGAGAAACTATTCTAAAATTAGAATTGGAGACTTAGCTTATTAAATAAGAATGATTATGATAACTTGCAATAAAGAAAGCCCAAATCATAAATCTAAAAGAAATTAACAGATATTACTAAATTAAAATCTTAAGACTTTAAAGATTTACTGAAGCTATTAAAACTATTTTTTAAGAGAAAAAAGATTAATTGGGCAGAATAAGTATAAATCACTATAAAATATTCGATAAAGCAAAATCTAAGAAATATAAAATAAGCAAGAAGAAAGTATTATAATCAGATTAAATTTCATTTAGAAATCCAAAAAAAATTTCAAAAAAAGAAAGGAACGCCTCATTAAATAATTACGAAAATGACAAAAAAATGATATAGAAGAATAATTTAAGACCATAAAAATGAGCTACATCTTTCAATTCTATAAATGGAAAGAGAAAAATAGAATTAAAGAGAGATATTTAATGTAATAAAAAATAAGAAATAAGACATAGATAAAGATAACTAAAATGAAATCAATCTAGAAAGCCAATTTTAATTTTCTCTAGTCAAATTTTGTTAGCCTGTACTGATTGAAAGTGTCTGAAGGATTTTTAACAATGATTTAACAAAATTATTTAAGATATCTTAATTTTAACCTAGGAAATTATAAAACTTATATTTGTATCTTGCAAAAGCTGAAGAAATATAAAAAAGATAAATGCCAGAATATAAATTTTTAATTTAACTATATTTAAATTATTATTCTTAGCATTCTTTAAAATATAAACTTTATAAATAATAGATAAAAGAAGCACTAACTAATCTATAACTACTAAATGTATTTAATTATAAGGAAATGTCTATAGCTAAAATAATAAAGTATTATATCTAAATAAAGGAATCTAATAATTAAATTAAAGTTAATAATGGCTTTAGTAAGCTTATATATGTAATTTAACTAAGGCTAAATAATTAATACTAAGAAGCTTAGTATTTAAAAAATAACTAATAAATTAAATATTCCTTTCTTAAGTTAATCTTAATCAATAGATATCTTATATTACTATTATTACTATTTATTTAATTACCATATTATCTATATTTTACTTATTAAACCACATTCCATTAAAATAATTGAATAAACTACATTAGCTGATAACTATCTTAAAATATTAGAAAGATACTAAAGATTTTAAAATAAAATATATGAAATACTGTGCTTGATACACAGCTAGAATAATTAAATAAAATAATTATAGATATAATCACTAATATAACAAACAATTATTAATTTATTTACCTCAAGTATTTAAATAGTGTCTTAAATTTGGATGTAAGATTGATTAATAGAAGCTACAGTTAAACCTTAATTATTTATGTGGTTGGCTCATAAGAAAGAATTAAAATAAAAATAAGAAATACTTATAAATTTAGAATAACAAACACAAAAATAAAACTTAGAATATTAAAACTAGAACGGTGATTATTATTTCTATAGAGCTAAGATCTTCCTTTAATTTTAAGAATATTTTTTATTTAATTATATTAATATATTTAAATAACTTTAATTATCTCTTAACTTTAATATTACTCTATTAATTTGCTTTAGATGTAATCTAGCTTATAACTTTTTTAATTCTAGTTAATTTTAAAATTCGAAAATCAAATAAAATGGTTAATATTCAAACTAAAACATAGAAACACTAGCCCACAGCAAAAAAGTAAAGATTTGCCAATATTTGAAAATAAAGAAGAGATGAAAGATTAATCTTTCTATTTAAAATAACTAAATTGATAGAAGATTCTTATTCTATAGTCCATCTGATAGTTTTGCAATTAAAAATATTAGAAAGACCCAATCTAAGTAAAAGAGCTGGAGCTCAAATAGAATTAGGAAATCAAGAGATGTCTTCAGCGTATTTGCTTCTAATTAATCAAAGATTAAATTACCTTTGATCTCCAAGAAAAAAAGGAATCTCCTTAAAAGCATAATTTTATAATATTAAAGAGAAGGAAAGCAAATAGATTGGAACTATCTTTAGATCAAAAAATACTTAAAGGCAAAAGGGGATAAGGCCTGAAAATTTTAATAGGAGTAGAATTAAGTTAATGACTTTAGGATGAGTTAATCTTAGCAAACATTGAAAGAGCCAAAGGTTTTGTCAAATTTTGAGACATTTTAGAAGAGTCTGAATTTTCCATACCAATTAAAATTCTGAAAACCACTAAGACTTCCTGTTGATACTAAATTAAACTGAATCTCATTAAGTTCATAAAAAAGTAGAGTTTATGCATATCTTATAGCAAATAAAGAATACTGTAAGTATTATTTATTTAGATCCTAGAAAAATATCTTCTTATTCTCGAACTTGCCAAGCTTTTTGATCTTAAAAGTTCAAGAGGCTTAGTTCTATAAAAGCTGAAAAAATAGCAGCTACAAAATCAAAAAGCAATTAAGAGCTTAAAACGGATTCTAAGAGATAATTTATAGCTTAGCAGCAAAATTTAAATAAATTTAAAGAGACATTAGAAAAGCAACTCTTTCTTTTTAACAAGCTAGACTTCAAGTGCTCTTAATTCCTCACAAGTAATTTTGAATTTTTTAAGTTAATTTATAAAGTACAGATCTAATTAATAAAGTAGAGAAAACTTAGTAAAGATAGAGATATTAAAGCTTGGCAGAAAAAATTATAAGTGTAAGTGAAACTTGTAAGTTTCTTTGTAAATTCTAAAGAATTAAGAAAAAAAAATTCATGGGTCCGAGTGCTAGGGATAGAATTGATAGGTTGAAATAGTTAGCATGATTACTTTAGAAAAATTGCCGACTGAAAATAGTCACTAGCTAAATATGAAGAAGAAAACTCTATTGTTTCTTTAATAAACTTAAGAAACATCTGGATTATTACCTTAGCATAAAAAAGAAATTTACCTTGAATAAATATGGAATAGTCAGTAGCTTTAAACAAGCACTAAAAGATTAAAGCAAACTAAATTAGAATTTTTAACATTCAAGCTTAAACTTACGTTAAGATTATATACGTTAGTTCTAAGAAGTTTGATTGCTGATCCTTGAGAAATAAAATTAATATTGCTGACAATAACTGGCAAGACTCTAAATAATTGAATCGGGTTTGGGAGTTTATCTATTAAAAGATATATGAAGCTTACTTAAAAAAGACATAAATAACTAAAAAATTTAACTTAGAGAAAAGTGTATGGCTTCAGCTTTATATTACTAGAAAATAGAAAAAAGTACTCAGTTTACTATAAGAATATTCTGGCAAGGTGGAAACATGTCAATTAGTACAAAATTAGAAAAGACTGAACAAAAAATTGACTAAACAAAAAATTTAGAAACAACTGCTTCAGCGATTTTTAATGGCTACGACTAAAATAGAAACTTATCTACTAGGAGTTGAAGATAATTAGCCACTAACTCCATAAAATACTTGAGGCCTCGAGAAGATTAGCTTCAGTAAATTCAGCCAAAAAAAAAGTAAAAAATAAATCATACAAAATAAAAAGAGCATATTATTCCTGGTGTCTAAATACATGTGAATAACTCAGGGATACTTTTAGAAAAAGCTTAAAAATAAATTAACGAGATATGGTCACTTAATTAGATAGATCTGAAAAAATATCTTGCTTTAATTTAATCCATAGCTTAAATTAGATCAAGGACTGAAAATTATAAAAGTAAGTTTATCATTTTGATTGAATTACGCAAAATCTTTAAAAGATTTAATAATCATGCATAAATTCTTAAATAAATTTTTTAAAGTTGCTCGAAAACATCTTTTAGCTTTAAAACTTTAGGACTAATTCCTTTAAGATTGGTTATTAAATAATAGCATTAATTTTAATTATTAATATATTAGTTTTAGAAGCATTTTACTTACTCTTTTAACTAAACTTATATAACTCTTAGATTTCTTTTATATTAGTAGCTTTATCTACCTATTTTAAATAATCTACCAGTCTAATATTAAACATATAATTAGTATAATTGTAAGATTAATTAGCTTAAGATATTATAAAGCTACTTATTAATATTCCTACTAATCAATATTACTAACTACTCTAATACTCTAGTCATCCTTTAAAATCAAATCTATTATCTACCTATTACCAAATTATTTAACACTTTAACCAAAAAAATCTAATTTTGGAACTAAAATTAATTAGCTATAATGAAAAAGCAAGACTGACTTACAAATAATTATTATAAATTATTAACCTGGAATACAATCTTCTTTATGCTTAAAATATAAGCTATAAAGGTACAAGAAATTTAGATATTTAAAATAATTCTTTGAAGCAAAATTAGTTGAAATATATGAAGAGTAGATATAATGAGAGGGTTATTCTTTTCTAATTAATACAAATTTATTAAGACTAAACATAAAATTAAGGAATAAGCAAGTCTATTAAGATAAGCTTATATTTAAGTTTTATTTACTTAGCCTATATTTATGTTAATAAATTACAGTATCTATCAATTATAACATTTACATAATATTATCATATCTTCTTAAAATTATAAACTCTTTATACTCATCTAATATTGATATACTTATAAGATACAAATAAATAGTAAAATTAATATTAAAGTCTACAACTCTTTTATTTAAAAAGGCGGGAGATTTAGTTAAAGATAGCATTCAAAAATTAACAATAGAGTGTCTTTGTATTTATTAAAGATAATTAATAATTAGATACTTCTTAATTATATTAGCTTTTAACTATTTCCTCTTCATCTTTTGCTTTTTATTTAAATACATACTAACTTAAATAGCAAGCTATTAGATAAGTAGCTACTTTTTTGTTAGTTTTATCCTTCTTCATAGCTTTATTACTTTATAACTTTTCCTCAATTTTTAGATTAAGATTCTATTAATATAAGCGCTAAATTCTTATGAATCAATCTTAAATCACTTCAACCAATCTAGGTAAAATTTTACATTTTCCAAGATATTACAGAAAAGAGCATGTTTAATAGTGCTGAATGAACAAGTTTATTTTAATTTGTTTACTTCAAATGCATCTAGTTTTGTTAAATGGAATATTCTTCCCTTTATGTTATAAAGCTTTAAAATTTTCTATTATTTGGTAATTCCAAAATCATTGACTTCTACAAAAGTGTTTCTTCTACCAATTTGCATTGCAAGGAAAGTTACTTCATGACCGAATAAATAAAGCGATATTAAGAGTAGTGGTATTAAAAGAAAGTAGCCTCCCATTTATTTTGTACTCCTTCGTCGCTCTACGTGTCAGACTAGAGTCAAACTCAACAGGATCTTTTTTCTCATCTGATCATGTCAAGCCCGTTCCCTTGGCTGGTTGTTTATTAATATGTCTGAGTTAGAATAATCAAAGTTCTTAACACTTCTAAAATATTTGATTCTTCCTGCAAAGTTCCTTGAAGAACTGGCAGTTACTCTTTTAATAGATCCTTATTAATAAATGTGAGAAAGTTCTACTTTCTTCTAGAAAATAAATAAAGCAGTGGTTTGCAAGAATAACTTGGATTCTTTTAAACTTCTAATAATTACCATGTATTTGGCATATCTTAATAAAAGATTTCTTAGTTTGAGTTGATAATTTAAAATTAATTTAATTACAGTTGAATTAAAAATTAGGTTTAACTTTAGTAGAGTTGTTCTTGACACCTAAAATAATGATGGTTAATTAATAAGGTAAAAAATAGGTAAATATGATATAATTAAATAGATTGAATTAAGAATTTGAAATAGATCTAGCATATATGGATATACACTTGAATATTAGATATCTGTAATTATAATTTGATAGTTTATATTCTTATAGTATCTATTAATAATCATAGAGTTGCTTATTAATTATACAATTGCTTTAATAAAGCTAAATAGTTTAGAAGCTTATAATTATTTTTTAAGAATCTTGATAGTTATTAAATTATTTACAGCTAGTATATTTAACTAAATTATCTCTTACTCTCTTATAATATCAGCGTTGTTATGTTTTATGTAGTTATAGAATCTTTTAAATTTAATGACTATCTTATTATTATTAACTATAGATATACTTCAGATTAAAACCTATTTTATAAATATCTCTTTAATTAATTCTTAAAAATAGAGTAATTGAAAACTAGGTTAGTTATATCAATGTATATTAATGCTAGTTAGATTATAAAATAGCAATAAAGCTATTTATTTTAAATATAATATAAGATACTAATTAATATAGTATAACTAAGATTAATAAATGTAATACTATAATTAACTAATATTAGCTTACCATATACTATAGAGACTATTATTATACACATAGTTATTTATTTTTATATTTAGTTAGTTTATGATATTCTATTATTAGCTATTATTAGAAGTCTAACTTTTATCAATTCATATCATTTATTCATTATTTACTTTTAACCATTTCTTCTCTTTTTCACATCTTTTAACATTTTTCAACCTACCACTTAAAAATATCAACCCTATTATTTTTACTATTATTAGGCAAATTATAACAGTAAAACAAACCAATTACTCAGTTTTAACAAAACTATCAATTATGTTTTAAATATATAGATAAGTAGAAGTCTATTCAGAGACTTTAAATTACTATCAACCATTCAAATAATCTAATTAAGCTTTAGGACTAGATTCTAGGATAAAATAGAGTCAAGTCATAAAAAACATTCATTAAGACAACAACCAAAAGATAAAGAAACTTTATTATAATATGACAAAGGCTTTAATCATTTAAAATTTTAAATCTAAAGGTAGAAAGTAACTATGCTTAAGACAAAAAATTATAATCAGTAAGTAAATACTTTAAGAAGATATCATTCCAAAATTATCTTACTACCTGATTTAGTGGAGACAAAATCCCTTGTGTTGTTAGAAAATATAAGATGAAATAAGTGTTTCAGTAAAGCATCATAAGCTAAAGTCTAAATTTAGAAACTAATTTTAAAAGAGGAAAAATATAAGTAGTTTGGAGAAACAAAAAGAAATTATATGACTGCAGAAAGCGTAACGTTTTAACCAAGACAAGCTTACATTCGCAAGGATTTTTATTTAAATAAATGGAAAATCAGGAGTTATGATTAAAGTTAAGAGATACTAAAAATAATAATTAAAAAAGAAGTTGTAAGAACTAAGGAAACAACTTAGTTCTCCTAAAGAAAAATAAAATAGCTAGGAATATTCCAACGCGACATTCGAATTGAATAAAAATAGCATAAAAACTCATAATGAAAGAGATCTCTTTAAATTAAATGAAAAATAAGCAGAAATTGAAGAGTAATTTGCAAGAGGATGCTTAGATAATTAAAAAATGCAGAAAATTAAACTGTTTAAGGATTTTCTCTGATTTTATTTGAAATGTCCTGTAATAAACAACTGAAAGCTAAAGATATTAATTAAGCTTTAACTAAAATCAAGTCAGAAAGAAAAAAAGATATTTCTAGAATTTAAAAAGCAAGAAGAGAAACGTGAATGTATCATCGAAGATCCTTACTTAGATTATTAGAATGAAGAAACCTTAAAAATTTAAAATAATTATTATAGTTGAGAAAATGCATAGAAAAGAAGTTGAAGATTTTATCGAATGAGCAAATATTTTAAATTAAATGACAGTCTATTAATGTGTCTATACTTGAATATCTTAAAATTAAATTTTAGGGTTTATTATTAGGATTATTAAGTTAATATATGAGAATACTTTTGTTTCTCTTATTATTATTATTTTTACCTAAGATATCTTAAACTCTAATGCTAATAGCTTGCTTTATAAAGTATTATATTAATTATATAGAATTTTATTTATATTATATTGATAACTTGATATTTAGTACTAATCATACAGGCCAAAAAATTACAGTTCTTGCATTAATTTAAGCTTAGATTATTATTATATTGATACCTTCAACTTAATTAAGATTAATTAAACATATATTAGAATGAGATTGTAGTATTATTATTTGCTTTACTAATAATCACAATAAATATTATAAATATATCTTGTACATACTTATTATAATCTCTCTAAAACTAATTTAAATCAAGATATCCTCTTTATAAATAATAAAACTGGATACAACTGTATCTTTAAGGATATACTTGTAATTTGCAAATTTTTTATTTAGTTGCTTTAATTTTATTAAATATTCTAATTTAATTAAGTCTAATTAAAAGATTTTATAACCATCCTATTATTACCTTAATAATTTCAGTTTTTTTGAGAATCTAAACTTATATCAAAGATCTGCAAATTTCAGTTTAAGTTATCTATTTTGGTTTAGTGATTTATTCTTTTAAACTTATTTTAAAGCTGACTATTGATGAAATGGTATTTCAATTATTTTATATTATTTTAGACTATTTTTCTTGCTTAATTTAATTTTAACTTGGTTTAAATAAATCTCTTACCTGTCCTCCCTTGTATCTTTCATTAAATATCTTCCTTAAGATTTGTTTTAAGATTTCAATTTATCAAACTAAATTGTTTTAATAATCTTTTTCATAATTCTTTTATTCTTTCTTTAATTAGATCTGCTTATTTTTTATGATTCAAATGTTATTTCTAATTTCTCTTAAAGGTTTTCCGCTATGCAAGAAAAAATAAGATTGATAGTTCTATCTAATAGTTTGTTCTTACCACTTACTATTTACTTTTAGAGAGCATTTTCTCATTTTATAACTCTTTATTTGAACATTATACTTATTCTGTTAGATTAGTCTCTCGATTCTAGTATCTTTCTTCCTATCCAATAGCTTCGATAAATTCTTTAAATAGGAAAATTTAAATTTTTGGTATGTTGAATATCTTACTCTTGATTTAAGGGTTTTTTGATTTGACTAGGTGTAACTTAAGTTTGGTTGATTTTGATGGTGATTTTCTAATCTTAGGGAGAATTTGTTGTGTTACTGAGGTTGTACTGTTAGAAATAGGATTGTATAGAAGTGAAACCTCAATAAGGCGGAACGTCAAGAACTCAAAAATTAAAAATAACTAAGAGGGAGTTGAGGTGGAAAAAGGAATAGTTTAAGATCATAATATAGATAGGAATAATGTCTTAAGCTTACAAGTTAAATTTGATTTATCTAATAATTTTTAACTTATTGAATTATTTAGAATAAGATCATTAGCTTGCTTGATTATCTTTCAAACATTATTTAAATTTTAATCTTCTAGTTATAAGCATTAAACCAAAATAATAGAATCATATTAATATAAATAAGAGGTTTATTAAAATAATAATAATGAGACTAAAGTTTAGATAAAGAGAGTTAGTATAATTTAAGGATAAGGAAGATAATAATTAGTAGACTATTAACTAAAAGTATTTCTATTATTAATATATTAATATATCTTTAATTTAATATATATCTTAATTAAATTAAAGAAAACTTCCTTCTTCACTTTAATTAAAGAATAGAAGACTTAACTGGGAGCAATCAAAGTTTGAATGCCTTAGAAATTTTAATTAAAATATTATCTGCGTCTAAACTAAATGAGAAACTATTCTAAAATTAGAATTGGAGACTTAGCTTATTAAATAAGAATGATTATGATAACTTGCAATAAAGAAAGCCCAAATCATAAATCTAAAAGAAATTAACAGATATTACTAAATTAAAATCTTAAGACTTTAAAGATTTACTGAAGCTATTAAAACTATTTTTTAAGAGAAAAAGGGTTAATTGGGCAGAATAAGTATAAAACAATTTAAAATATTCGCTGAAAGTAAAATCAAGAAATATAAAATAAAAAAGAAGAAAGAAGAAAGTATTATAATCAGATTAAATTTCATTTAGAGATTCAGAAAAATCTTCAAAAAAAGAAAGGAATGCCTCATTAAATAATTACAAAAATGACAAAAAATAGATATAGAAAAGCAATTAAAGACCATAAAAATGAGCTACAGCTTTCAATTCTATAAATGGAAAGAGGAAAATGAATTTAAAGAAAGATATTTAATGTAATAAAAAATAGGAAATAAGATATAGATAAAGATAACTAAAATGAAATCAATCTAGAAAGACAATTTTAATTTTCTCTAGTCAAATTTTGTTAGTCTGTACTGATAGAAAGTGACTGAAGGATTTTTAACAATGATTTCACAAAATTATTTAAGATATCTTAATTTTAACCTAGGAAATTATAAAACTTACCTTTGGAAATTTGCAAAAAACTGAAGAAATAAAAAAAAAATAAAGCTAGAATATAAATAATTTAACTATATTTAAATTATTGTTCTTTACAATCTTTAAAATATAAACTTTATAAATAATAGATAAAAGAAGCACTAACTAATCTATAACTACTAAATAAATTTAATTATAAGGAAATACCTATAGCTAAAATAATAAAGTATTATAACTAAATAAAGGAAATTAATAATAAAATTAAAGTTAATAATAGCATTAGTAAGCTTATATATGTAATTTAACTAAGGCTTAATAATTAATACTAAGAAGCTTAGAATTTTAAAAGTAACTAATAAATTAAATATTCCTTTCTTAAGTTAATCTTAATCAATAGATATCTTATATTACTATTATTACTATTTATTTTATTACCATATTATTTATTTTTACTTATTAAACCACATTCCATTAAAATAATTGAATGAGCTACATTAGCTGAAAGTTATCTTAAAATATTAGAAAGATACAAAATATTTTAAAATAAAATATATGAAATACTGTGCTTGATACACAGCTAGAATAATTAAATAAAATAATTATAGATATAATCACTAATATAACAAACAATTATTAATTTATTTACCTCAAGTATTTAAATAGTGTCTTAATTTTGGATGTAAGATTGATTAATAGAATATATAAGTTAAGCCTTAATTATTTATGTGGTTGGGTCATAAGAAAGAATTTAAATAAAAATAAGAAATAATTATAAATTTAGAATAACAAACACAAAAATAAAACTTAGAATATTAAAACTAGAATGGTGATTATTATTTCTATAGAGCTAAGATCTTCCTCTAATTTTAAGATTCTTTTTTATTCAAATATATTAATATATTTAAATAACTTTAATTATCTCTTAACTTTAATATTACTCTATTAATTTGCTTTAGATGTAATCTAGCTTAATAACTTTTTTAATTCTAGTTAATTTTAAAATTTGAAAATCAAATAAAATGGTTAATATTCAAACTAAAACATAGAAACACTAACCCTCAGCAAAAAGGAAAGATTAGCAAATATTTAGAAAATAAAGAAGAGATGATAGATTAATCTTTCTATTTAAAATAACTAAATTGATAGAAGATTCTTATTCTATAGTCCATCTGATAGTTTTGCAATTAAAAATACTAGAAAGACCCAATCTAAGTAAAAGAGCTGGAGCTCAAATAGAATTAGGAAATCAAGAGATGTCTTCAGTGTATTTGCTTCTGATTAATCTAAGATTAAATCACCTTTGATCACAAGAAAAAAGGAATTTCCTTAAAAGTATAATATTTATAGTAATAAAGAGTAGCAAAAGACATTAATTCTGGAACTATATTTCAATCAAAAATAAGAATAGGTAAAAAGGATAAGATCTGAAACTTCTAATATGAGCAGAACTAGTTCAGTGACAAAAAGATGGGTTAATTTTAGTAAACATTGAAGTATGCCCAAAAATTTTCAAACTAAAAGATGTTTTAGGAAGAATCTGAATTTTTCATAACAGTAAAATTTCGAAAAACACTAAGGTTTCTCACAAATACTAAATTAAACTGAGTCGCATTTAGTTCTTAAAAAGTAGAGTTTATGCATATCTTATAACTAAAGAATACTGTAAGTATTATTTATTTAGATTCTAGAAAAATATCTATTTATTCTAGAAATCAAGCTATTAGATCATTGAATTTCAAAAGGTTTAGTTCTATAGCAAACTGAAAAAAACAGAAGCTATTCTTTCTAAAAAGCACTATGAGCCTAAAAATAGATTCTAAGAGATAATTTATAGCTTGGCAACAAAATTTGAAGTATATTAAAAGAGATATTAGAAAAAAATTATTTCCTTTTAAAATCGACTTCCAATATTTTTATTTCCTCACTAGTAGGTTTGTAATTTTTAGCATAATATATAAATACAGTTATAATTAATAAAGTAGAGAAAAATCAGCAAAGTAATAAAATAGTAGCACTCGACATTAAAAATTCAAAGAAAAAGTGAAGCTTTAAATTTCTTAGTCAATTCTTAAGAATTAAAACAACAGATTCATGGTGTTGAGTGCTAGGGATAGAATTGATAGGTTGTAATTACTTTAGAACATTTGCCGAATGTAAATAGTCCCTTTATAAATAGGAAGAAGAAAACTTTGTTGTTTCTTTAATAAACTAAGAAACATCTGGATTATTAATTTAGCATAAAAAATAAAATTTCCTTGAATAAATGTTGAATAGTCAGTAGCTTTAAAAAAGCACCCGAAGATTAAATTAAACTAAATTGGAGCTTTTAACATTCAAACTCAAACGTGCGCTAATTTTATGCAAGTTAATTCTAAGAAATTTTGATTGACATTCCTTAGAAATAAAAGTACAAAAAAAGAAAGCAATTGATTTGACTCTAAACAATTTAGTAGGACTTGAGAGCTTATATATTAAAAGATATCTGAAGTTTTACTCAAAAATGATATAAATAACTAAAAAATTTCACTAAAAGGAAAGTGTATGGTTTTTAACATATCCTGCTAGGAAATCTAAATAAGTGCTCATTTTACTATAAGAATATTATTGCATTAAAAATTGTGACAATTAGGACAAATTTAATAAAGGCTGTAGAAAAAACTACTTATCAAAAAATTTAGAAACGACAAATTGAGAGATTTTTAAATGATTGCAATTAAAATAGAGACTTAATTACTAGGAGTGGAAAAAAACTAGCCACTAACTTCATAAAATATTTGAAGGACTCAAGAAGATTAGTAGTCATTAAATTCAATCAAAAGCGTAAAAAATAAATCCTATGAAATAATAAAATCATATTATTCTGGCGCTTCGGTTTTTATAGGGAACTCAGGGATATTTTAGAAAAATTTTTCAAGAAATTAACGAAGCATAGTATTTAATCAAATAGATTTTATCAAATATTTTGATTATTTCAGCCTAGCTTAAATTAAATTGAAAGCTAAAAACTTCAAAATTAGTTTATCATTTTGATTGGATAAAGCAAAAGTTCATAAAAGAAATAATAATCTTACCAAAATTCTTAAAAATAAATTTTTAAAGTTGCTTGAGAATTTCTCAAAAGAGTCATTGAAAGCAATTTTTGGCTTTTGCTAACATTTAGAATCAAAATTTTACTAATTATATAGATCCTCTACATAATATTATTAACTCTTTTATATCTAACAATCATATTATATAAAAGCCATATAACTAGTTATTAAATAAACAGCGCTAATCAATTTATTATTATTATATCAACATATCTTTAATATTCTAGTTTATATACTTAAATCTATCCAATTTTATTTATTCTCAAATTATTCCATAACTTCCAGCTATATCTTTAACTATACCAATTATTCAAATTATCTTCAAAACTAAATCTATATGGCTTATTAATAATGCTTCTTCTTAATTATACTTATAACAACATTACAGTTCATCATTTACTAGTCTCTATTTATTATACATATTTATTCCTTATTTAAATCATTACTTCCTAACTAACCTTAGTCAAACTAACCTTAACACTCAAATTTCCACTTCTACCTACTATTATTACTACCTTTTTCATCTCTTTTCAAATTATCAAAACAACCTTATTTTATGCTAATTGTAAAACAAATATCATAAACATATGAAAAGATTCAACTCTATCATTAACTTTATTCTATACCAACCATTCATCATTAACATTTACCATATAACAGACTCTTGCTACATCATTTATATATAACAACTAGTTAAAAAGAGCTAAACTACAAGGGAATATTTATCAAAAATCCTATTGCTATACTTATTAGAAGGTTTCAGGCTGATCTAAGAAAATAACTGGAGAGCTAACCGTTTAGAAATTAGAAATTTCACTTCAAGACTAGTGCTAATAATATAGAAATCAAGAAATTTGGAAAATATTGAAGCTTTAATAAACATTTATTGACTAAATTTATCTGATAAAGTGCTAGAAATTTCAGTATTCTTTCTGGCTTTTCATTTCCTAATAATAGGAAAGCAATCTTTTGCAAGCTAATCATTAGTAAAATTACCAAGTATACTTAAATTCTGAGTTTTGAATGCCTTAGGCTTTTTCGCGAATCTTAGTTTATTTCTTGGAATAACTAAAATTATTTTAGCTGAATTTTTTCAATAATGATTACGATAATCCAAAATTTAAGCCTACTTTAGTATTTCCTTCAAGAACTCTCTACTATTAAAACTGTATGTTACTGCTATTTAACCTAAAATCTTTCTTACTTTATATGGCTCTTTATCTAAGTTTTTTAATCTTTATTCCAGCTTGAATTATTTTTAAAAGAAAAAGATAATTCAGTAGTGTTAATGTCAAAATTTCTCTTTGCTTATAAAATTCTTCTACCATACTTAATGACAGATAATAGTCGATCAAATCTAGCTAATTTTATAGATCAGCAGGCAGAAATCTTATTATTAAATGTAGAGCTGAACGAGCAAGTTTACTGGTAATTTTTAACTTCTAAGGCATCTAGTTTTGTTAAATGGAATATTTCTTCTCCTTTTGTTATGAAGCTAAAATAGTTTCTATTATTTGGTGAATTCACTAATCACTGATTTCTTCAATGCAGTTTCTTCTACCCAGTTGCATTGTTAGAAACTTACTTCACGACAGGATAAGCAAAGCGACTTTTAGAGTATTTTTTTTTCAAGACAGCGACCTCTTTCTATGTCTTCTACGTCTCTTTACACGCCAGATAAAAATCAAACTCAACAGAGTCTTCTTTCCCTGCTGGTCATGCCAAGCTCGTCTCCTTGGTTGGTTGAGACACTTTAAATTCTTGTATATTCTTACTAATAAATCTAAGCTAAAATAATAAAGCTCTTAACGCTTATTAGTATTCTAAAATATTTGGAACTTCTATCAAAGTACCTAAAAGAGCTAGCAGTTGATCATATATTAGATTTTTATTATTAGATTGAGTCAATTCAAATTTCTTTTAGAGCTTAAATATTTCCAATTTAAAGTAGTAATTAGCAAGAATACCTTTGATCACTTTATAGCATATTCGTTACAGAAAGACTAGATTTTCTCTAAACTTCATCTTTAAGTAAAAATTTAGAAAATTCTACCGTAAGCTGAGATTATTCCTTTTTAGTTACCAAACTTCTACATTAATTAGAAACCATTTTAGCTTACCTAAACTTACTATTATATATTTAGACTATTTTAAAATTAGTTAGAATCTTTCTTTATCCAAAATCCTTATTGTAAAGAATCCTTTTATAATAAAATAATTTTCCATTTTATTTGGAATAAGAGAAACAAAGCAACAGTTAATCAAAGGCTTGAGAAACTTAAAATGAAGATACTTGCTTATTAATTCTATTGCTATTTCCGTTTCTATTCTGTAGCATGACATATCACTTTTTTATTTTAGAAGAAAAAATCCCAGATAACTCTTGTCCAAAGTTTTTTAGAGTCTAGAAATCTATTAATTCTAATGATTTAATCTTCTCTTCCCTTGCGCTTCTAAGCATTTACCAAGTATTTGGTATATCATTATAAAGATTTTTTTAGGCTTAAGTTGATATTTCAATTTATTTAGTTACAATTTAAAAATTAGCTTTAATTTTTAATAGTTTCCATTTAAAGCCTACACTAATAGTAATTTAATTAATAAATTAAAAAAGTAGCTACATAGTAAATAATTTGAACACATTGAGTTAAGAATTTTAAATAGATTTAGCATATATAGATATATAATACTACCTATAACTAAACACAGTACCTAACTAATTATATTATTACTTCATTCCTTAATATCTTTATACATACACCCTTCTTATTACATTATTATATACTACTATATTCCAAATTACAATCTATCATAAACTTAAGATTAACAGATCTTTATTATACTGCTCTCATTATCATCTAGAATCTTACCAATACATTATAAATCTCTAAGTCAAAATGACATCTATTAAAATATTAAAAGGTATAGATAGTTTAATTATTGTAAGCTTACTATTATGAAGCTCTTATTTTGCTTATTTACATTTCTTTCTAAAATTAAGATTTCTATTTATGCTTCTTAGTTTAACTTATATCATTAAGATTTATACCTCTTCGTAGTATACAGAGATTACCTACTAAGATAACTCTAGACTGTATATCATAGTGATAGAATGTCTTAATGATAGATTGAGAAAGAAAGTTGCTAAGTTTTAGGTAAAAACTATCTTAATATAATGAGGTAATTAAAAAGAAGTAGAAGAAACGTGTCAATTCCTTAGATCTATCATTACGTTATAAGAATAATAAATTCTAGTATGAATATTCCTTGAACTTAAAGTAAGTATTTATTTAGGATACAGAAAATAAGACAATGTTAAAGTGATCTTAAATATAATGTGTAATAATTTAACTGGAGTTTCTAAAGAAATACAGACTAATTACTAAAACATAGTAAATCCAGCTAATGTCTTTATAAAGCCGTCAGTTATTTCTAATTCAAATTAGTAAATTATCATTTTCTTGATAGAACATCCTGTCCATGCTTCCTTCTTTGCCACTACTTTATTAATGTAAGATAATGCTTAAATACATGAGTGAGGAAACTACTAAATATTAATTACCGAAGAATAAAAAATGATTAAATAAACAGATTAAATATTTATTCTTTGAAAAGAACTCGGTCATTTTAAAGCTTAATGGAGAGTTCTCAAGATTGAAAAGTATGAGACACTTTAATACTTTAAAGCACGATATTTTTATTTAGAAGGATGATATCCCTTAAAATATCAATTTTTATATTTAATAACATTCAATCTAAATTTACTCAAAAACAGATAGAGTTGAATAATCTAAACAAAATGGGCAATTAATAATAGAAAAGTTATAATATTTTCTTCAATTTTTCTAAATACAATAAATCTAACTTGATGTTCATTTATAACTATTAATATATTTCAATAAATTACAAATAGCATATAAATTGAACACTTTCTAGTTGAAGCATATAAAAGATTATTTATCTTTAGCAGACATTGCGAATCTTTTTAATGATTCAATTATCTTAAATTATTTTTAATTTAATCTATTTTGTCGTTAAAATTTGGTATTATTCATTTAATAGAATGATTAGATTTTTCTTTTAGCTTAAATGTTTTAAAAATAATTTTTTTAGTTATACTTTTAAAATTCTTATTTTTAACAAACTTTATTTATTATTTGCACAACCTTTAAGATTATCGTGTTATTTAAATTAAAATGTAAATATGAGAATTAAATTGTTCATACAATGCTTATTTAGTTTCCTTCTATTAAAAACTTAAGGATATAAAATTCTCTTTCACTATCTTTAGCTATTATCCTTTAAGATCTTATATTTAACCATCTGTAATCATCTAAAATTTAAGATATTATTATCTTAAAAAGCAATATATACAAAGAATTTAGTTAAATTAATGCTAAGCTGTTATTTATGAATTACAAGAATTACAATTAAAAGTATCAAGTTATAATACTTTTTACCTTAATGCTAAATTATCAAATTTTAGCAAATTTTATTTTACATTTTGCTGGTTTTAACTTTACGATTAAGTTTATACTTTCATTGATATTAGAGCAAACTTAATCATTTGCTAGATTATTAAATCCTTTATTGGACATTAATTTCTTCTAGTTATTATCAATAAATCTTCAACTGCTTTTTAGTTTTTAGTCAGAAGTTTTTCTTTTTCCTAGTTATTTTGATAGGAAATTAACCAAATTTAATCAAATAGCTTTTATTTGTGCAACTAGAAACTCCAAGTCTATTATTATTATTTCACTTTTACTTTTATGAAGTTAAGATTTTTTACTATTTAAATCTTATCTTCATATCAATATTAAAAAACATGCCAACTATCCGTTAAGGCTTTCTAGAAACGAAAAAAAAGAGTGGTAAGCTCGTCAAATAACTCTTCCACACAAGCCCTAAAAACAAAAATGGAAAACTAGAACCATAATACAGAAAAACTAAAGAATAAACTAATCTCAAAAGCTAGAAAAAATAAATTCATTTCAAGTGCAGGAACGCTAATACTACGAGACTGAATGGGATAAATATTGTGATGCTTCTTAAAAGGTGGAAGAACTTCGAAAAAAAGAAATATATGAGTTAAAAGAATATATTGTTTGAAGAATAAGTGGTATAAATATCATAAGAAACCAGTGGATTTTTAAGACATTCAAATTTTTATATATTACTTGAAAAAAAACTAAACTGAAAAGCTCGGAAATCGAATGTTTAATGCTAATTATACTAATTTCTTACATAGTGATGAATAAATATCTTAAAGAGTTAATAGAATTTCTAGTTTTAACTAAAAAAAATGTTATTTCATTAATTTTACATAGCTAAAAATATCGAGTATAAAGCAAATAAAAGTAAATATTTAAGAAATTTAAGTTATGAAACCCAGCTAGCTCAGTAGGTAGAGCGTCAAACTCTTGATCTTGTGGTTTAGAATCACCCGCTAGGTATTTTAAATTTTATAAATTTGATATAATAATAAAATCTCTACAAACTCTAATTTGTAACAGACTTAACAAAGGTGTAGTAATTTTAATTAATAATTATTATTATACTTAAATTTATTTCTTTGCATAGTCTCAAGTTAAATAACTTTTTAGAAAAAAAAAAGTTTTAGATTTGTGAGTACTAAAGAAAAAATAATAATCTTTTGAGATTAAAGATATTTTACAATTCTCAAGAATATTTAAAATTATTATTCTCTAAATCTTAAATCATAATTCTATCTATCAAATAATAAATTTAATCTAGTTTTATAAGAATATTTAAAGGAGAAAGGTATAAAATATGATAGAAACACAAGCAGATACTAGTAAATAGTTATTTCATAAATTTTGTATCTTTGCTATATAAAGATTATTTAAAAATCTTCAAAGTGAGTGAAAATTTCGAAAAAGTTCTAGGATGTAATCTAAAAGATTTTATCAAAGATTGCTTTTATTTTTTGATTAAGATAGTTTTGAAGTTTTAAATTGCTGATATACACCTTTCGTTTTTCAATTATAAAATTTATATTACCTGTTTAGAAAAACTCCTAAGAATTGAATCTATTTAGAGTTATTTTACTAACTTATTTTAAAAGATTAATCTTGCTTATAAATTAAGAAAAAAATTAGGAAGAAATTATAATAGTTCGCTCTTCTATAGATAAAGAAATTTAGAAATTCATTTTAGTATATAATTGATTATTAAGGTTTCATACTTTTGAGTAAATAGAAATTTTTTAGTCTTAAACACTTATAAATTTTTAATTAAACTTAGATATACTTGCAAAATGAATTTTAAACATAATCTTCTAAAGGAATTGGATAAATATAGCTGAAAATAAATAATTGAAAAACCTAAATCAAGAAAAATCGTTTAGGTAACAGACTAAGAGAGTGTTAGATAATCATAACAGAAAAGTTTTAAAAGTTGAAGCTGAGTAGCAAAAAATATAAACATTTGATTATTATATGCAATAAAACTTTGGCTATAAACCAAATCCACAAATTTCAATCATCTGTTTTATGTATGAATGAAATACTAAGAAGATTGTACATTTAAGACGAAGAAGAATATTTATGGAATACTAGATATGAATAAATAAGTAGATTTTGCTTAGGATCGAATGCTTTGAAATAAGCAAATGATTTTTTTAGCACTAGAACTTGCAAATATTTAAAATTAAATAAACTAAATAAAATTTTTAGTTAAATTTCTTATTTTAAATAGATATTACTAAAAGGAACTAATTTATAGCAATAAAAAGATTATTGAAAATTAAATTTATTAGTTTATGTTTATTTTTGAGGCAGCGTAAAACTTAATTTTCTTTATCTTTTGCTAAAAGATAGAGTTAAGATGAAGTCTGTCAAATTTGATTCTTTTAATGGTAATTAATTATTTTGAAATTAAGTAACATTTATACCAGGAAATAAAAAATTTGCACTTTATTTACCAATTTTATTTAAGTTAAACATTTTTGAATGATTTAGTCTTTAGTTGATAATTATAAATACCAAAATTTTTTAATATGGCTTTTATAAAAGTGACAGTGATAAGATTCTAAATTAAGCTCTGAAAGACAAGCGCCTTAGATCCTTAGCTCCAATATCATTATAATAGGATTTTGCGATCTTCATAAAATAGATAAAGCAATAATAAGCAAAGCTTTCTACCTTTTAACTTCTGTTTAATGTATAAGATCTAATAGTTATATTTATAATCTAATTTGAATATACTCTAAAGCCTCTTTTAATATTATAATTTTTTAATTTTTATTAAGCATATTAATATTATATATAATGAAGTATTTAATTTATGGTTTTTTCCTTTTAACATTTATTTATCATAAAATAATTTTATAAAATTATATCTTAAATTATTTATATTAATATCAATTTAATATTCATTCTTTTTTAATATTAATCATATATTTCTTCCTTGTATATTTAAATTTTAATAATGTAAGCAAAATTTGATTTAAATAAGATTGAAATTTAATAATATTATAAAATATTAAATTACTTAATATTTTACTATTCTTAATATATTTTGCAAAAAAAAATGGAATAATCTATTCGCCTTTCCAAAAACCAAATTAAGAACGCAAAAAGGAAAGCTGCGAAACTAATGCAGAAACAATAACAAGAAGAAGATAAATCAAGTTCCTCATCTGAAGGAAAAGTTATAATTGGAATAATAGAGACTAATCCAGTAAAAGTACAAAAATAATCAGAAATCTAAATATAAATTGACTAAATGAAAACAATAATACAAAATTATTAGGAAACAATTTACAATCAAGGGGAAAAAATAAGAGAACTAATGAATACTATCGAAGATTAAAACAACGAGCTACTAATAATAAGACGACAATTTATTTAAAATAATTTAGTCACGGAATAGTAACTATATGAATAATCTCAATCGAATTTTAAGCAAGAACAAAATATGATTATTGAAAAAGTTTCTACATAAACAAACATCCAAGAAGAATAGAATGACGAAAAGATTAATATAGAATTACTCCAAAGAATCGATTAACTTGAAAAAAAAGTATTTCTGAAGAGATTCAAGAAAAGACCAATCAAAAATTGCTATTATTGCAAATCAAAGTGGCACTTATTACAAAATTGCGATCAGTGAAGATAAATTTAGATGAAAGAACAACAAAGAACGTTAAGAATGCTTAGCAGACTCTGAATCACCGAAACGGGAATTTACGAGAAGAAGATATTCGTATAAAAGACAGAAGATTCTCAGTGGTTCCATCCACAAAAAAAATGGCGTGGTATCCATCCACGCTAAAAAAATGGTAGCAAAAACCTGGTTGAAAATCCAGGGAATGCTAAACTTTAATTACTTTTAGTTTACTATATATATATATATTTTTTGCTTATAAATTTTATTTTTATATTTTTATATTTTTATTTATTTACATAAACTATTATTTTAATATTAACAAGCTTTTTAATTAGATGGAGATTAGTTTAATGAATTTAAATTTTAATTAATTACTTTTAATATTATAATTTATTTATTTTCCTTAATTTATTTATATGCTTTTAATTTACTAAGTTTAGTTAATTTATATCATTAACATATTTTTATTATTCTTAATCTATTTAAATTTCTCTTATTTAAGCTTTTAGATTGGTTATTTGGAGAGAAATATCTTAATTTTTTAAGATTAATTATAATGTTGAGTGTTAATTAAGTAAATTTAATAAAAATAAAAATTGAAAAACATTAAAACAAAAATATTAAAAAATGTTATTAATAAAATATCTTTGATAGAAATAATTTAATATTAAATAAAATGATATATATCTTTATAAAACTCTAGAGATTTAATAAAGTTAGTAGAAATAAACTAAGAATATGCTAAATAAAAATTTAAAGTTGATAAATTTAAAGCTAATTAGGCTACTCAAAAATTTATTTTAATTCAAAATTGTTGTATCAATCATTTATAAAAAAATAGTCAATTTATACAAGTTAAAGACTTGGAATAAAAAATTTTTAAGAATTTTCTAATTACTAAATTAAATTAAAAAAAGAAAAATATTTCTTTAAGATTAAACTATCTAGCTAGTTTTAATATTTTTTGTTTAATGAAAATAATTATTTTTTATATTAAACATCTTTATAGAACTGTTTATATAAAATTTATAAACTGCTATCATAATAATCTTCTTTAAAAGAGTAAATTTAATTTTATAATTAAGTTTTTTCACATTTATATATAATTTTTTTATTTTTGCTTATTAAACTATTTCTCCTAATTTATGTTTTACTTAATTATAAAATTCTAGTACTTTTTAATTTTAGAAAATAACTTTAAAAATTATTCTAGATTTTATCAATCAATTTTATGTATTTTAATCTAAAGCTAATTATCTAAGAATAATTTACTTGGAGGCAACAAAATATCTTAAATAAATTTATAGCAATTAAATTGTTTTTTATTAAAGAAATGAATGAAATAAAAAATAAAGGAAAATAAAAGATTATTTTGCAAAAATAAAATTAGATAAAAAGCAATTATAGGTTAAATAAACTTCATTTAATAAATATTTGTTTAAGATTCCAAATAAGAAGAATATTCAATGACAAATGATAATCTATAGTAATTATTTGTGCATGCTTAATTAAATTAAATTAAGATTTTTAATTCTAAAAATCTATATACTATAGATAAAAATAGAAATTTAGTTAAATCAAAATATAAAGAGATAAGAAAATATTTCAATTATCTTAAGAAAAAAGAAGTTAGTTATGTTAATATAAATATAGAAAATTAATTTTATTTAAAAAAGGAACAGAAAATAAAGATTGAAAGATTAATATAAGGAATTAAAGGAATTTATCTCTTCTCAACCAATTGATTACAATTAAGCTATGTAAAATAATTCAGATATCTAAAGTCAATATAAAGCAGCAAAGAAATTCTATTTATATAGAGTTAGATAAATTTTAAATTAAAAGCTAATTAGTATATTAATTAATGCAGATCTAAAGTCTAAGCAAACTTAATACTAAAAGTTTGTAACGAGCTATTTGATATAACTTAATAAAAAACTAGAAATTTAAAGTACTATAAAGAAGAAGAAAGAGTAGGTAATAAACTAACTATAGCTTTTTTTTAATTAAAATAGTCAAAATGAAGAATTAGGTTAATAGTAGAATAGAGTTAAAAATCTCGAATTCATATTTAAAGGTAGCTAAATTAAAGAAAATATTTAAGGTAAATTCATCTTCTAGTTATTAAAAAACAATTAAATAAGAGATATATTAATAAATTACTAAAAAGTCTATTTTAAATTAAAATTAGCATCCTTAGCCTTCCTTTAAAATAAATTTGTCGTAATTAAGAAGAAAATTTAATATAGCTATCTTAACAATATGAGATGGATAGGGAGAAATAGGATCTACTAATTACACTTTGTAAAAGAGTAACTTGTGATAGACTAAAGAGAGATTATTCTTTAAAATATTTCTAATTTCTTTCACCCTAATAAGATATAGTTGAATATTTAAAAGGATAAACAATAACTAGATCAATAACCTTAAATTCAAAGAGCAAGAATCGAGTAGAGAAAGAATGGCTAGCTTTTAAATAATATGTCTAACTATATAAGCTTTAAGTCTAAATTTGTTAAGGAATTTCATTACTGAGATTTCTTAGAAAGAAAACTAAATCTTCGAAGACTTTAGCTCAAGGTAAAATAAGTCTGTATCAGAATAAATGGCAAGTAAAAAGCATTTCAAGTGGAAATAGAGCTTTTGATTGATGAAAAATAAATCTTTAGAGGAAGTAATTTTACTCGAAAGAGCTAAAATGTTAATAGTAGATTATTCAACCATATCTAAGATAAATAAGATATTAAGAGGTATTCAGAACGGAGATACTAATAAATTTAAATGCTAGCGAATTTTAAAAAAGTACTGGCACATAAAAGCAGATATCCAAGTTCAATGAAAGGTATCTTTTTAAGTCAATTAAGATAAGTTTGTTTATAAAGTCGGTTTGTTGAGGAATAATAGAAGGCATTTTCAAGCTTTGATATGAGACCTTAAAATAAAAATAAACTAATATGACTTTATAATTATTTTCTAAGGAATATAGCTTCTTAAGTAACTACTACATTAGGAAAAATAGGAAAATAAATTATGTATTTTTAATAGGACACATTTGCAAAACTAGTCAATTTAGAATTAACTTTATATTAATCTAAAACGAACATTATCATCTTAAAAGTTTAAAAAATTGAGTAAAAGTTTAGAAGATCTTTTTAAGAATCTGAAACTGAGGAAAAGATAAATCAGTATTCATAGAATAGAAAGGATGAAATACACAAGTAGACGAAATCAATTAGCATCTCAAAACATAAAAGAATAAAAGTTAGTATAAACCATCTAGGACTAAATCCTTTACTTCGTTTCATTTAAGAGCATTTCTTAAAAGATCTTCTAAACAGAATTCCACTTATAAGAATTTTTGACATTGCAAGAAGCTCCGAGTGGCCTTTTTTAGTTAAAAAAGACTTTGCAATATTAGAACGCTAAATAAATGTAAATAAAGCCTTTTAATTACTAGAAAAATGCGATTCTAAGCTTTAACGATGAATTCGGAGAAAGAATAAATTCTAAAAAGCAACACGCAGACATTATGGGGAGAGTTCTGAATTATATATCAATAATACGCTACTCTGATACTAAACAGAATATTGAATCAAATGAGGGCTCAAATTCTTTTAAGAACTGATTAATGAAGCTGAAAATAATAGTGATATATAATTAACAAGACTCCTACAATTAGTTCTTTCTAGCTGTAAAAAAAAGAGTGAAGATATGCCAGCCAATCATACAAATATTTCAAGTGCTAATTATTGGATAAAATCCTTAGAAGAAGAGCTAGTTTCCTCAAAATTTATTTTACAAATAGAAAGAAATTTTTCAGGGAAATAAATAGATTATTTTAGGATTACAATAATATTTTTTGATCGTACTACTAAAGAATGTAACCTAATGCCTTCTCTCTTTAAGGTAACAAGTAACAAATCAACGTAATTCGAAATAAAGCCTAAGTAAGTCAAAGTCTTACAATAGCGAAACAATTGAAGAATTAAGGAAAAAACAAACTTACTTAGAAAGAACATTTAAAGTAATCCTCTACAAATATCTTCAACTTATCCTTAGTAGGATCTAACTAATCATAAGCAAGAAAAAGAGATTTACTAAAAGAATGCCATCAGAATAAGAGAATCCGTAATTACTCTTTATGAAGTCAGGATAACTGTAAAAGCTAATCTTGGCAATCTTTAATAGCAAGCATAAAGCATTCGCCCTTTGAATAATTATTTTAAACTCAATTAAATCAGATTCTTTTAGGAAGAAAAAGAAGGTAGCTTGTCTAATAATAAGATTTTCCAAACTATCTTTTGTGCTGTGAAAATGATAAAGTACAAGGAAGTGGAGAGATGATTAGAGACTTGCTGAAGTAAATTAAATACTCTTAAAAAATCAGAAGCACTTCAAGAAATGGCTATTTGTATTCTAAAAAGTAGCTAAATAAATCTAGTATTGAAATTTCTTCAGATAAAGAAAAGAGTAAATATTACATTAGAGACGACCTAAAGAGTAAACTTTCTTTATTTTTCTTATTCATTTTATAAAATCGATTAAAGATATTCTCCAACTAAAATGGTTAAACATGAAAAGACACTATAATAAAATAAGTTTAAAGGATTTGAAGTGACTAACTTTAACTAAATTTCGTATCAAAAGTAATTTATGTCGTTACACCTTAACAGTGAAGATTCTTTAATATTTAATTTAAATTTAATAGTCTTTGTCTCATTATTGAATTATATTACTAAGTAATCTTTCTAACTTTAATATCTTCGATATTACCCTTCACCTAGTTAAGTATTTTAACTTGTCCTATAGTTAGATTTCATTCTTACAATAAAATAATTAGTTATCATTTAACTGTCATTAATACATAATAAAATAAGTAAATCACTTTAAATAAAAAGATCTAAGCGACGCTTTATATATTTAGGACTGGCTTTACATTATTAATTTCTCTATTATATTCTTAAATAATTTAAAAGTATTGTATTTATAAAATAGACACTTTAGTATATTAAAACCTGTTTTCAATGAAGAGATCTTTAATTTATCTTAGTATTATTAATATCCATCTTGTGTATGTTTAATAATAATCTACTTATTTAAAAAGACTTAGAAAGTTATCTTTCATATATTAGCATTTATTAACTCAATTACTTCTATTATATATAATTAAACTAAATCTTATCTTATTAACATTTACAGCTTGTAGATTTTGATCATTATTTTTAGATATTCATTATCAATATTTGCTTACCAAGTAATTATAGAGCAGTTTTAATAAATTGATATCATCCTTAAACAAAATATTACTTCTATAACTTCTTCAATTGCTAGCCTAAAAAATCAATATCTATCAATTTAGTTATCTTAGACTTTTCTTTCAATGTCAATAGAAAGTTGTAAATATAAGATATAATGAGTAGAGTGGTATATTTATTAATATGTTCTACTATTGATACTAAAACTGGTAAATATGCTGCAATTTAGATACTAAAAGTTTTTAAACATAAGATACATGCTAAGAAGCTCTTAAAAGTAGAAAGATATTAAGATTTATTAAGCATAGAAACATATTAGTAATGTTCTGATATTAAACTATCTTAAGACAAGGAATTAGCAGATTCTATCTATTAATATTTTAGCTAACTTAGTGAGAATAGATAGAGCTGATTATTAATCATGATAATTAGCCAATAATTTATTATAATAATTTGATACTCTCGTGAGGCTATCAAAAGGAATTAGTCCTAAAGTTTTAAAGCTAAAAGATGTTCTCAAGCAACTTTAAAAAAAATTTTAAAGAATTTTGACATGATTATTATATCTTTTAAAGCTTTTAAAGCTTTTACTTTATTCAATCAAAATGATAAACTTAATTTTATATTCTTCAACCCTTGATTAATTTAAGTTATGGCTTAAATTAAATCAAGATGTTTTTTAAGGTCTATGTTAATTAAGTGACTATATCTCCTTATTTTTTTGAAGAACTTTTTAAAAAATATCCCTGAGTTCTCATAAGTAACTAGGCACTAATAATTAAAAAATCTTATTATTTCATGTGATTTGTTTTTTACTCTTGCTTATTATATTTATTTATTTCTAATATTCTTGAATCCTCCAAATATTTTAAGGAGTTGGTGTTTAATTTTTTTCAATTCCTACCAATTTAGTCTTGATTTTAGTTGCAGTCGTTTAAAAATCGCTAAAACAGTTATTATTATTTTTTTTGCTTCAATTTAGCAAATTTTTCTGCAATACTTATTAAATTTGCACTAATTGGCACGCATCCACCTAGCCAGAATATTCTTATAGTAAGCTGAGTATTTATTTTAGATTTTTTAGCAAGATATATTAGGAACTGTGAATTTTCTTTAAGTGAAATTATGTAGATATTTATGTCTCTTCCTAATATAGTTTCAGATATCTTTTATCAGATAAACTCCCAAGCCCAACTAAGTTATTTAAAGTAGTTTTCTACAATTTTTCTTAATTTTATTTCTCAATAATCTGAATCAAAGCTTCTAAGAATTACATAAACTTAACGTTCATTTAAGTTTGAATGCTAAAATTCCAATTCAGTTTACTTTAATTTTTGGGTGCTCATTAGAGCTACTGATTACTCAATATTATTCAGGAGAAGTTAATTTTTTATGCTAAATAAATAATCCAGATTCTTCTAAAGTTTATTTAGGAAACTATAGGGTCTTCTTCATATTTATATAAGGGACTATTTTCAGTCGGTAAATGTTCTAAATTAATCAATCTAACTTTTTAAAAACTATCGCTATTCTTCCTAGAACTCAGTTCCATGAATCTGCTTTTTTAATTCTTCAGAATTGACTAAGAAACTTATGATTTTCACTTAAGCTTATAATTTTCCTTTCAAGCATTACTATCTATAGTACTTGCTAAGCTATCTCTCCTTTATTAATAGAGCTGGACTCTATATATTATCTTACAAATTCTAAAATTAATTGTGAGGAATTAAGAACACTTGAAGTCGAGCTTGCTAAAAGAAAAATCTTAATTTCTAATATCTATTTATAGGTACTTAAAAATTTAGCTGCCAAGTAATAATTATCTCTTAGAATCTGCTTTAAAACTCATAATTGCTTTTTAGATTGAATAGCTGCTATTTTTTCAGCTTGCTATTGAGCTAAGTCATTTGAACTTTTAAGATCTAAAAGCTTGGCATGTTCTATAATAAAAAGGGATTTTTCTAGCGTCTAAATAAATAATACTTACAGTATTCTTTAGTTATAAGATATGCATAAACTCTACTTTTAAAGAACTAAATGCGACTCAGTTTAATTTAGTATTTGCGAGAAACCTTAGTTTTTTTTCGAAATTTTGACTGTTATGAAAAATTCAGACTTTTCTAAAAATGTCTCAAAGTTTGATAAAATTTTAGGCATTTTCAATGTTTGCTAAGATTAACTCATCTTTTTGTCACTGAACTAGTTCTGCTCATATTAGAAGTTTCAGATCTTATCCTTTTATCTATTATTATTTTTTGATTAAAATATAGTTCCAGAATTAATGTCTTTTGCTACTCTTTATTACTATAAATATTATACTTTTAAGGAGATTCTTTTTTTCTTGGAGTTCAAAGAAATTTAATCTTTTATTAATCAGAAGCAAATACGCTGAAAACATCTCTTGATTTCCTAATTCTATTTGAGCTCCAGCCTCTTTTTACTTAGATTGGGTCTTTCTAATATATTTAATTACAAAACTATCAGATGGACTATAGATTAAGAATCTTCTATCAATTTAATTATTTTAAATAGAAAGATTAATCTTTCATCTCTTCTTTATTTTCTAAATATTTGCTAATCTTTCCTTTTTGATATAGGTTAGTGTTTCTATGTTGTAATTTGAATAATATCCATTTTATTTGATTTTCTAATTTTAAAATTAACTAGAATTAAAAGTTATTAAGCTAGATTACAATCTAAAGCAAATTTTTAGGGAATATTAAAGTTAAGAGATAATTAAAGTTATCTAGTTGTATTATTATATATTTGAATTAAAAAAAACTTAAAATTAAAGGAAGATCTTAGCTTTATAGTAATAATAATCACCAATCTAGTTTTAATATTCTAAGTTTTATTTTTGTGTTTTTTATTCTAAATTTATAGTACTTCTTATTTTTATTTAAGTTCTTTCTTATGAGTCAACCACATAAATAATTAGGCTTAACTTGTATATTCTATTAATCAATCTTATATCCAAAATTAAGACACTATTTAAATACTTGAGGTAATAATTTATAATAGTTTGTTATATTAGTGATTATATCTATAATTATTTTATTTAACTATTCTAGCTGTGTATCAAGCATAGTATTTCATATATTTTATTTTAAAATCTTTAGTATCTTTATAATATTTTAAGATAACTTTCAGCTAATGTAGTTCATTCAATTATTTTAATGAAACTGTGGTTTAATAAGTAAAAATAAATAATATGGTAATAAAATAAATAGTAATAATAGTAATATAAGATATCTATTGATTAAGATTAACTTAAGGAAGGACTATTTAATTATTAGTTAATTTTAAAATACTAAGCTTCTTAATATTAGTTATTAAGCCTTAGTTAAATTACATATATAAGCTTTACTAATGCTATTATTAACTTTAATTTTATTATTAATTTCCTTTATTTAGTTATAATACTTTATTATTTTAGCTATAGACATTTCCTTATAATTAAATGCATTTAGTAGTTATATATTAGTTTAGTGCTTCTTCTTATTTATAAGTTTATATTTTAAAGATTGTAAAGAGCAATAATTTAAATATAGATAACTTAAATATTTATATTCTAGCATTTATCTTTTTTACATTTCCTCAGCTTTTGCAAGATCCAAAGGTAAGTTTTTATAATCCTAATTTAAACTTAAGATATCTTAAAAAATTTTGTGAAATAATTGCTAAAAATCCTTCAGTCACTTTCTATCAATACATGCTAACAGGATATTACTAGAGAAAATTAAAATTGGCTTTCTAGATTGATTTCATTTAGTTGTCTTTATCTATGTCTTATTTCCTATATTTTTTATTACATTAAATATCTTTCTTTAAATTCTATTTTTATCTTTCTATTTATAGAACTGGGGGCTGTAGCTCATTTTATGGCATTAAGTTAGCTTAATTTATTTATTTTTGCTAATTTTTCAATTATTTAATGAATTATTTTTTTTTAATGATGATTCCTCTGGATCTCTAATTAAAATTCAAAATGATTATAACAATTTCTATTTAATTTAAACATCTTAGAATTTGCTTTTACCAAATTATTTTTAGTAGTTTATACTTATTCTGCTCAATTAAATCTTTTTCTCTTTCAAATTAAAATAGCTTCCAATAGTTTCAGTAAATCCTTAAATTCTTAAGATTTTAACTTTCTAATATCTATTAATTTTTTTAGATTTATGACTTAAACTTTCTTTATCCGAATAGTTTTCTCAGTTAGTTTAGATGCAAATAAGATTTTAATTAGAATTTCTAAGATATTAAAACTTGATTACTCCAATTAATGATTTTTAATTAAAGTGAAATAGGAAGTTTTCTTTAATTTAATTAAGATATATACTAAATTAAAGATATATTAATATATTAATAATAGAAATACTTTTAGTTTAATAGTCTACTAATTATTATCTTCCTTATTATTTATAATATTAACTCTCTTTATCTAAACTTAAGTCTCATTATTATTATTTAATAAATCCCTTATTTTTAAATAGGGTGACAATATTATTTTGATTAAATAATTTATAAACAAAAGATTAAAATTTAAATAGTATTTAAAAAGCAATCAAGCAAATTAATATCATTTTAATAAAACAAATTATTCCAAAAATTATTAGATAAATCACTAACTAATTTATAATCATAATCTAACATTATGTATAAAAGTAAATATATCTTTATTTAAAATACTTCAACAAAGATACAGAACAATATCAAAAATGAGAAAATTACAATTATAATGAAAAAATGAGCAAGCGTTAGAGGGAAGCTAATAAAAATGATAAACAAGAAATACTTCAAAATTAATATTTTAAACTTTATATACTTTAAATTCTAGTAATTTAGTAATTATGGATAAAGTTACTAAATTTGAAGATATTTAAAATATTTGAAGGTCATATAGTATTTGTTTAGTCAATCTACGACTAATAATATATTTTTAATGCTTTAGAAATGTGTTAAATATATTTTTAATCTGTATTTTTAGTAGTTTTCTATAGCACTTTAGTTTGAAAAAGATCTTGAATTGTAAAGAAATCCCTATATAAACATAAACTATGAAAGACAACTTTTAAATATCAACTCGTTGCTAAGGTATAGATTCTTCACAAAGGTGTCAAAATTCTTTTTTATATAATTCTTTTCTAAAATATGAGGTTCAATTTTCAGAACAATTAACTTGCACAATGTTTAAGTTTTAGATTCGTATAGACAATAATAACTATTTTTATTAATATCATTTATTTATAAATATTATTTCTTATTCTCCATTTGTGGGTAATTAATATACTTTTGGCTAGTTTAACTTCTTTCTTTTACTTTTAAAAATAACTAATTTAATTTTAAACTTCTATGATAGCATTTATTCCCTTTATATATTATACGTAGTATTTTCAATACTGTTATCATATAATCTATATTTTAGATAAATGCCTAGTCATTGTTTATTTAGTAATCCTTTTATAAAAAATAACTTCTGCCTTATTTTATACATTATTCAAACTTTTATTGTCGTTATAACTTTAAAATTTGATCTCAAACTACTTCTATATCAATAGATTAATTTGATATTACTTATTAATATCTTCCATTCAATTAAATGGCTACTAAGAGCAAGCTGCTTTTATTGCAGAGCCTAGACAAATGAAAAAAGTAAAGTGCTAATGAGTTGTATTATAGCTAATTTTCAATCATATTATTTTTAAATAAACTTTAACTAGTTAAGATTATCTTTCAGAGGATTATAGCTTACTAGAACTTTGTCTTAAATTATTTGATGCATTTATCTTTGCTCTTATTAAATACCTATGTATTCACAGATTTTAAACCAAATTTATGTATTGCTCCTTTTATAAAAATAATAATAATATTAATTTTAAGTTTTCCGTTTTAGGGATTTCCAATCCCGTCAGGAAGACAGCAGTTCATGCTCCCTGCTGTTAAATAAAAGAGTTCGGGTCGCCAATTTTAGCGAGATTGGGAACTCGATTTTTCCAGGTTTTCCCTCCTTTAACTTGCCTTGGTTCCATCTTAATCTTGTATATTGAACCATCCTGGTTGCAATACATTCTTTTCATTCTTGCTTCTTCTTTTTCTTCTTTTGTTGTTCTTTAATCCAATAGTTTCTTTATTTCTATTAGAATTTCTAACACTTCCGATAAAAATGTCATACGCTTCCACAGCAGAATCATTTCTTTTTTATTTTGAATTATTTTCCTTGATTTTTTTGCTCTTTCTAGGCTTCGATTTCCATTTGTATAGCTCCAGTTTCGCTTTACTCTTTCTTAAAAGTTTACAATTTCTCTTCTACTTTTCCGAGTCTGTTATCCAGTTCAGTCTGTTTCTAAAGCTAGTTTTAGGATTTGTTAATCTGATTTTGTGAGATATTCCAAAAGGCGTTAAGATCTCTTTCCTTATTGCTCCTTTTATTTAATATTTTTTTACATATTTTTTATTTTTAACTTTAACATTAAGTTTATTAAATAGCTTAAAATGTTTTCTTGATCTAGCAAACAAATAGCAATAGATTAATGTATTTTAGTTATTTTTATATCTTCCTTGCTAATAAGTTTTTCTTTTATATAAAACGAATTAAATCTTTATAATATCAATCACTTAACTTTAGTATGTTAATTTGTCTTTAGCATCTTAAAGGTAATCACTATTTAATTGATTTTTTATTAAAATTTTATATGATAATAATAATAAAAAATAGCGGTAAACTATTTTTATCCTTACCTTTACTTTTAAAATAACTAAAAATGTTTTGAATTATACTTTAATTGCTTGATTAAGATTAAATCTTCTTAAATAATTAGGATAGCTTTATTATTAATGCCTATCAATTATAAGTAAGTAATTACTTATAGATATTTTTATTCTAAATGGAACTTTTTAATATATCTTTCTATAGCTGTCTATTAAGCTATTTTTGATTTAATCTTTTTCTCTAAGATAATATTTTGTTGCTTTTAGGTGGCTAAACACAATATTTTCTTTCACCTAAAACTTTTATCTTCTATTTTCCAAATCTATAGCTTTAATTTCCTTCCAAATTATACAACTTAAATTTTAAAATTTGAAATGATATTTCATAAGCATATACATAGAAGCCTCTTTATTATAGACAAATTAAAAGAAATAGCTTCTTTTATTAAGATAAAGGCATATTTATTATGAATATACTAACTTGAAAGGTTTGTATAATAATACTTATTAAGCTTTCAATTATAATTTAGGTTGATTAATCAGTTACTTTTACAATCTCTTAATTGAATTTAAGAGTTATAAGCAATTAGATCTTTAGTAAACTTAGACTCTTTATTAAGGTTATTTCTGTCTATAGAACTATAAATTGCTTTTAATTTTAAAATGCTTATGGTTTTTACTACTCAAAGACATTTAATTATCTAGTTCAAAATAGTAGAATCATATCTTTACTATGAGATTATGGGTTAATAATATTCACATAGAGTAGTCCTTAATAAAATATCGGATATATAGATACTGAGTTGTCTTAAGTGAATGAGGAATCAAATCAATATTGAAGCAAGAGGAATTGATCTGAGGTAGAATTTGGATGTATAAAGAAGTAACCCTTTAAGCAGAAGATTTATATAATCATATAAAGAAATCGTTTTAGTTTAATACTTAAATCTCTAGCTTTGCTTCCTTAAGTAGTTTTTGGCTTGCTTTCAGAGTGAATAGCAAATGAATTAAAGAAAATTTGACAATCAAATATGTAAAGCAATAATATTTCTAGGCATTAAGAGATTTGTATTAGCTAAAATACTAAGCTTAGAGTAACTAAGTTAGAGATAATAAGACAAAAATCAGATCTTAAGTAAAATTTGAATGAGATTAATTTTAGAAGTTCTAAGTCAGTCTATGAGATTTTAAACTTAAATCAGCAAAAACAAAATCACTGCCAGAACTTTTTTAATTAGATTAAAAATGTTTGAGCGGATTTAAAAGGAGAAATAGTGATTTAAGTCTTAGTAACAGTAATTTTAAAGTAAATTGCTTTGCGAAATTAAGAAGGGTAAATTTAATCTAGCAAAGTTAAAAGAAGTTTGAGATAGGTAGGCATTTTAATAAAATTAACCAATTATTTATCATTTTTGCCTGCTATAACTTCTAATAACTAGAGTAAGAAGAAATAACACTTTAGATCTATTTATAAAAAACAGAAATCGGCTTTAAGAATCTCCTCAGGCTTGCTTGTATTAATTGAAAACCTAGAAGATAAACATACTGAAGTAATGATAAAAAACATATGAAAATGTAAAATAAGTACTTTAAGGAAAGAGAGTTATCCACACTTAAAACTATGAATTTCTTTCATAGTATCTAATATACCTTCTGACAATTATCAGAAATTAAAATATTAAGAGATAAAGGAAAGCACTGAATAAAAATGAAAAAGAGTAATTCTTCGGAATAATAGCTTCAATGAATTTTTAAGAATGAGAGTGTTCTTAAGAACAAGATTCTAAAGCTACTTCAATTAAAGAAATTTCTAGTCATAAGATAAAAAATGAAACTAAAAAATCTTAGCTATTTTTAGAAAATTTAAGCTAGCATTTTAAAAGCTATTGCATTTTAAAGAATGCAGATTTGAAGCATCATAAGCAAACTTTTGAGTAATTAGACAGCAAATCTACATTTCTATTACCTAGTAATCAGAATAATTGGACATGCAATTAAATTTTAAAAAATTAGTCAAAAAAGTGGAGCTAGTATAAGCTTAATAAAGGTTATTAAGTATTCAACTTATCTTGTTTTATCTATCTCCCTTCACTACTTTTTTACGAAATTTCATTATTCTGTTTCAAAATTTCTCGTAATTTTCTTATCTTTAACTACAAATCTTTTTAGTTAATAGAATTAAGGCTTATGGTCTATAGTTTTCATTACTTACTAAAATAAAAGTTCATTTTCTTTTTGATTTTATTTCTCTGCTTCATTAAATAAGCAAGAGTTTGGTGTATAAGCTCTATTTTTTTTGAGTTTCTGGTTTTAATAATCAACTAATAGAATCATAGAGCTTTTCATAATTTTATAAATATAATCAATTTGGAAATTTTTTAAGAATTAGCTTTCTTTTTCTATCTTAACAGAAATTTAGCAACACCAAGATTTTAGTTTCTACAGCTATAGTTTTTGATTTCCAAGAGAAGATAATAGATTTTTAGCTTAGTAAAGAAAATAAAGATTTGATTTATTTAATATTAATAACTCTTTAAACAGCTCAATAAGCTTGGTAAAATAATAATATACTAAGCAATTAAGATAATAAGCAAACGCTATTTATCTTAATACAATAGAGATTAGTTAATTAATAAACTTTAAACTTTAAACTTTTAATATCAATATGATTTAAAGGACTTTATTACTTTAATTAATAACTTTAGTAATAGATAGTAAATAGTAGTATTATAGATATGTTTTAGAGTAATCATTTTAATAATAATAACTTTAACTAAAGCTACTATTTATTTAAATATAATAGCTATTAACTTTAATTATGATAATAGATCATATTACATTAGATTAAGTTACTTGCTTGATTTACTTTTAATCTAGTTTAACAAATCTTTTACTTAGTTTAATTTTTAAGCTGTTCTATTGTAAATAAAAGGTTAAGTAGCTCTTTAATTTACTGTCTCTTTAATTCGATCTTTAAAGAACATTTAATAAATAATTAAAAGGTTTTATAATAACTCTATCTTAAACTTTTGAAAGATTATTATTATAAGTTTCATTAGTTATAAAATCCAGATAAATTAACTTTTAATAATATTAGGAATTAAGCTATATTTAGTTAAACCATTTTTTTAAATAGTAACTTAAGTTCCTTTGCTTATATTAGCTTAGTTTATTTAAATTATTAATTTCTATCTTTGCCAAATATCTTATGTTGATTCTTATAAAATACTGAAGTTATTAATTTTATAGATGTAATGATGATAGATGAATATCATATGATTTTAACTTCAGAAAGTGATGAAGTTAATCAAGGATCTTTTAGTATTTTCTTGACATTCGGTCGTTTGCTAGAGTTTAATACAAGCATTCTATTTATAATAGCCTTTGAAATTTCAATCAAGTATTCTCCTAATATAAAATCACCTTTGATAATCTAACTGTAAAGCTCTGAAAGGATAAAATCCAATAAAGGTAACAAAAATAAGTACTCTAATCGCCTCAAATATATTCTGGTAAACCGCTATGCTCTTTATCACCAATTACTTAAGGTGACATATAACTAAAAGGGCATCAAAACATTTCTACCTTCTAAACAGGTGGAATTTTTGTTGAAAAGCCAAAGTTAATAAGCTTGACGCCTAACTAATAATCCGATTTAATTGTTCTAAAGCAGAAAATTTCCTAGTTTAATTATCTCTATGCGCAATGTTTAAATCATAGCAATAATCCAGAGCTTATAGCGGCTACTTAATTATCATTTTTGCGATTTCTTCTGGAATCTGCGTTTAGTTTGTTTTTGAGAAATGTATACAATTCAAGTCCGTCATATATTTAGTTACCAGATTATTTGGTTATTTTAACTAACTACCTCTTATAGCTTCGCTATGTTAGGATACCTTAGCTTTTGTAGTACTAAAATTTCACATTTACTGATTTCATTTCTATGTGTATCCATAAACTTAAACTTTTCATATACTTTTATAGCCAATTTTTGTTCACTGTACTTGTTTTTTTCATAAATCAGAGACGCATAAACACCACGTCCAATTATTTTCCCTAGGCAGTAGTTATTAGTGAGATTTTGCTCCCTGTAAAATTGCTGAAGTATTTAGAATCAGCTTATATAACTTATTTATCAGCTGGCTTTTCTTTCTCTACTTCATTGTTCTGAGCAAAATTTAATTGCCTCATATTGCATATTCCTGGATTATTTTTTTCTCTTATTATCTTCTTCTAATTTTGAACAAAGTACTTTGCTTAGATTTAATTTTTTGTATTTGATAGGAGACATTTTTGTTATTTATGGAATATGAGAAGACCTGAAACTGGTATCAGAAGTAAAAGATGGAAATTAACGAGGTAGATTTCTCTCTGAAACCTAAGCGGCTGATGTTATTTTCTGCTTTCTATGTAATTAGCTCAGAAATCTGCTTAGTTTATTGAATGTAATTTAAGGCAGCTGCTTGATTTCCTCACTGTTATTCTCTTCTTTGGCAGTCTATATTGGAGTAGCTCTTATTTCCTCTTAGCTTTCCTTTATACTCTCTAATATATTCTCAAAGTAATTATATTCTGCTTAACTTCTTTATACTTCTTCGGAATTCGTTAGAGACTTGTTTCCTTTTCATTATTTTTGGAATTTGATACTTCTGCTTCTTTGGTGATTTCATTATATCTAAAATAAAATGTTAAATTAAGTACTTAGCTAAGTTGCCTTGATAATTATAAAGGTATTTTTTAACTATGTACCAGATAAAGGGCGTTACAAAGCTTTTTGCCTCTGTTTGAAAATCTATTTGCTAGGTATAATTTACTATGGTTAAACGAGACAATCTTGTTGATATCTTTAAGATAATATTCTTTCCTCTTCACAGTGCTAGAATTAGACTTTTAATATAGCTACTAGAAACTAAGGAATTAAGTATACCTCTTCATTGAAATTTAAATTTTTCCCTACAGTTTATTTAAGAGCAGTCTTATTAGAAGGCAAGTTACTTCTAACTCCTATTCCATTTCTATTATTTACAATAAATAATCTTTTATGGTAGTAAGTTGTTGAACTGTCATAGCAGAGAGTTGTTTTATGTCTTATTTTTTTGAATGTGATAAGTAAATGATTCTAGAAGTTAGGGTTGAATGTAGCTAATTATTTACTTATTATCTCTAGTTGAATATTTAATTACCTAAATAGAAGAATTAAGAGATAGATGTGGATTTTATTTTCTAATTAATATAATTGCTCTTCAATGCCATTTTTATTAGATTTGTTTTTTATATTTATTATTGCATGAAAAAATTAAGATTGTTGCATTAAGTGTATTTGTATTTTCTTTCTTTATTCTTGTATTGCTACTAGATACTAGATATAAAGGCTATCCTTAAAATTTATATCCTTCTTATTGTTAATTTTGCACTGTATTTGAATTCGTTTTGCAAGTATTTAGTTTAAGAACTTGAATTTTCTATTTGAATATTCTACAGTTAATATTCAAATAAGTAATGCTTATTAATAAGGCTAAATAAATATAAGCTATATACGATGATCTCACTTTAACTTTATTTTCTATATAAGATTTTATATTTTAGCTAAAAGTATTTAGCTTCATTCTTTTACCCCTTTCCTGTCTTAAGCTTTTAACTGTACCTTATCACTAGAATTATAATAAAAATAGAAAAAGAAAATAAGTGAATCTTAAGTCTAGAATATGGCTAAGTTTCATGCTTCTTTAAAAATCTACAGAGAAGCAATTTATCACCAAGAGTATGCTTAATTTAGGCTATTTTTAATTTTCAGCACTTCTTCTTTGTCTTCCTACTTCGGATTCGAATTATAGAAAGTATATCTGAACTTCAAATGATTCACTATGGATTGATTAGACGAATTCATACAAAAATTATATGAATTCTTTAGATATTCCTGACATCCTTTTCGCCAAAATAAATCTTTCTAGCTTTTATTTTATCTGAACTGTTATATATTTTTCCTTGATGATTAAGTTATTCTGGGACTCTTTATCAATTCATTGTAGTGATTGCCATTGTTTTTTTCGAGTTCAATTTTCATCCTTTACGTAAACTCTAAAAGTGCTTCTAGTTGAAAGATGCAAATTTTGGGGCTTGAACAAAGGGTTTTGCATTTCTTTTTAGTAATTGTTGCTGTATATGGCATAGTCTACATATTCCCTTTTAACTAATAAATTTACTTATTTTGCTAAATTTCTATTTCTAACCTCTAAGAAATCTCTAATGCCATTCTCTAAAGCTAGCATATTAAGCATATCCACAGTCTTCAGAGTCCTAGATCTGTAATCAATTTTATCTACAGTCAGTCTCTTGATTCTAGAGCCTGTGAATATTCATCGACTTTTAGGTTGATTCAAATACGAGTAAGTTATAAAAACTTCATTTTGTCTATTTGCGTTAAAATTCCTAGTTTCAGTTTAAATACGATGGCTTAGAATTAACTAGTCTTTCTCGACATTTTTTTTCTTAGTTAAATGCTCATATAAATTGCAGTTTCCTAGCTATTCGTAAGGGTTTTTTTTAGTATCCCCGAATCCTTTAGTGTTATTAAGACAAACACTAAGGAAAAGTTCTAAAGTTCAGGTTCTATTAGTTAGAACGTTTCTAGATGAATGGTAAGAAATGCTTATAGATTATTGATTTCTAATCGCTTATGTTCTAATACATTTTCTGTTCATTAAGGACTTTACTATTTTAATCTCATTCATTTTTATAAATTTAAAAACGATTGAAATGGTAGATAACAATCTTTCTAGTGAATATAAAGCATTCAGATTGGAAAATAATAAAATGCCTGAGCAGGAAAAATTGCATATATTAAATCCTCTTTATTACATTTTATTGGTCCTTCTATATCAAATATTAATTGTAAATACTGTAATTAACCATTATAATAGCATTGATAGTTCAATTCCTAGAGAGTAATAATTTGAGAGTCAGTTTAATGGATGTATGCATCTATTAAATGCTAGCCAATAATCTTGAGCAGAAATATGTCTGCAATGACGGATTGGATTGCTAGGGTTCATGTTAGCGCAATCCTATATAGTCTAACTCAGCTACCTGCAGGATAGATTTGACTCCACAAGATAATCGTAGCTTTATCAGTGTACTTATCCACAAGGCGTAGGAAATATATAAGCTATGATAGGTTGTTCCTATTGGGTACGGTTGAATAACATCTTTCCCATACCAGACTAATACAGGGATAAGTGTAGTTGCACAAAAGATATATTAGTAGTATTATCCAAAAATGGCTGGTTTCCCCAAATTTTGTATTGGAAAGTTTCAGTTTAACTCATAAGAAAAATCTTTAAATACATTTATTGATGCTTCTATATGAATTATAATTACACACACATTCTCTTTATTATTTTATTTTTCCATATTACTTTTGGTATATTAAAAATCTAAGTGTTCGTCAAACTTTAAAAAACAGTTTTTTTGATAAGTATATATAAAAAATCATGAGTAATGTGCAAAATTATGATAATTGTTTGATATTTATTGTTAATGTTTACAAATTCAGAAATAAGGACTATAAAAATTTATAGTTCCGATTTATAAAATAGGAATTTTAATGAATCTAAACTTTTCGAATTTATAAAATTTCTCGGTTATTTTTAATGACTTTTAAATTTCATTTGTGAATACAATAAAAGAAGGCAGGGAAAGTAAATGATAAATTTTGTTGCTATTTTTCCATTAAGTTAATAATAATAAACTATCATTAGATTTAAATGAAATTTAAAGAAATTTTTTGTTTCCATTATCATCTCATGACCAAAATTAAATTTCGGAACCAAATCCTAGAAATGCAGACACCAAGAGAATGAATTAATTCTGTTATAAGTTAAATTCACAAGGCAAAATCGAAAAGTTAAAGTACTTCATTATTCGTGCATTCCATAAAATCGCCAGACCATCTTAAATCTATCCCATAGCTTGTCCATCCAAGGATAAATCCACTAACAAGCCAAAAGATGACTAGTAAAAAGATTCATAAAGAAAATCGTTTATTGAACCATAGACATAGTAAACTAATCTATTGTAGAGCGTTGAGTATGAAAATACGATAAACCAAGTCTTTATTTTATTTGTCACCATCTTAGTAAATTTTCATAATCATTCCAATAATCAAAAGTTACAGTAAAGCACTTATAGTTATAAGAAAGAACTACGATACTTAGTATCTCTGAAACAACATTCACAAGTAATCAGTACAACTGAGGGTATGATTTTAAGTACTTATAATCAAATTATTGTAGGACGTTTATTAGTCTACTACTATTGACTTTAAGCTTCTTCGTCAACAGAAGTCAATGGCTGAGAAGACATTTTGATTATATTTATAAGAAATATAAAGATGTGAAGTTTATAATTAGTTATTTGAATATAAAATTGGTTAAGGAAATTTAGGAAATTAGTATTCTTTTTTATTTAAAAATATAAAAAGGATATCTGACTAATGTTTTATTAAAGCTATTAAACTAATATTTTTTGTACTTGAGATATTTTTATTTTTACAGTTCATTTTATATAATTTTGTTCTAGTAAATTTTGAATTTTGCCTTTAAATAGACCAATAATTATGAGGAAACTATAGATAATTTTATTTATCAAAGCGTAAATAAAATGATGAAAGTCATCCTTGAGAATTTAGTTATACTTAATGTCTAGCAATTATATTGAGTAATATTATTGAAAAATTTATATTTCTCATTATTATTTGGTTGCTAGCAACTGTTTCTAAAGGATTAATAACTTTGTTATGAGATAAAGATCTTAGCAACCATATTAGAGCTATAAAATAGTTATTTGGCTTAGTTAACAACTAAAGATTAATAAAGAAATCCTTAGACTCCTATATCAGCAAATGCACTAATCGATCATTATCTTAAATAGCAACCAATCATCCAATTCCTTCCATTTCAATCCCCATATAAAAAAAATCAAAATTCCCTTAAACCACATACTATTATTTCTATCTTAACTAGATAACACTAAGAGAATTTTAAATATTACAATGCAGAGAGTTAATTACAAATAAAGTAACCTAATCATAATTTAATTTTAGAAAGTAAATCATAAGACTTTGCTGTTATTACAATACTTAACTCTACTTTCTTATTAACTTTTCATTCTTTTAGCCATTCAATCATATCTGAGAACATTAAGTAAGTATGATAATGAAAGTACCTTAACTATTAAAGGGTCATCAAGAAAGGGCTTTTTTACATTATCTCTTATTTGAAACTTAAATAGACCAATTAACTCAAATAAATAGACAAAAACTATAATTTTAGGGATAGAAATAATAGATTGATGAAAGATATATTCTTAATTATTAATTATCTTCTTAAGCAGAGTGAATGCATAGGATAATGCAAGATTAATTCTAAGTTTAAGTATTAAAAAAGATACACAATTAAAAACACTGGAAATGATAAATATGAATACTATAATGCAGAATTATAAATACTTTATAGACTTTTTTATTATATAGTAAGATATTTTTCTGGTAGGGTGTGAGGATGAGGCTGAATAACTAAAAAATCACAAAGTTAAATTGATCTCTATTATGATTATAATAATAATATCATTAATTAATAGAATGTCAAGCAATATTATAAGATCAATAAAGATATAATGATAAATATTAAAATATTTAGATAGCTCTACAATTTTGAAATAGTCTCTCGATTACCAGCGTGCCGCCAAAATTTAGTTGAGGACTATTCGGATAAGCACTCAAGGACGTGTAAAAGCTAATATTACGAAGTAATAAAAAGATCAAACTACAATAATTAAATTTTTAAAATATTCCCATAATTTGTGTATGTAGGAAAAAGAAGTAAGGAGTTGCTGGATAAAAAAAAATGGCATGGAGGAGCTTAACAACAGCCAGGAAAACTCTTGAATTCTTGAAATAATCACTCCAATTCAAAAGCAGGCTTTCGATAGATAGTACATAAAATATCCATTCATAAAGCATAGGAGTTGTTAATTTAAATATTATCTAAAGTAAAATAAAAAAATTATTTTATAAAATAGGAGATGTGCAAAAAGATGAAGTAATTAAGTAATTTCTCTAATATTTAAGACGAAAATACGAATAATGCATTAAAATAATTAAACTGCTTCCTTGTAGAATTATCAATATCTTTTCAATAATAATAATCAATCGAGAATTCGCCTAAATAAAAAGAATGACAATAAAGATGTAATCTAAACTCGCTGAAAAAAGAAAGTTCTAATAATTTTAAGATATCATTAAGATATTATCCATTACATTGGAAATTCGATATAGGCACTTGTTTTGAGTTAAATAAAGTTGAATCTATAGCATTTTGGAGCAATTAAAACAGACAGATATACAAATTGTAAAATAAACAACGTGAGTGAATGGAAATATATCCACATAATTAGAGTTACGTAATGAAGAAAATTAAAAAATCTCAAGGGAATTAATTTTAGAAGGATGGATTACTAAAATCAGTTATCCAACTTTTATAAATATGAAACATGCCAAATATCTGGACTCAAACGATAATAATGCAGAAGGAATGAATATATTAGACATAGTCAAAAGGCCGAAAAATTTTAAATGCAAACTTTTCAATAAGTAAATAGAAGAGATGCTTCCTCTAAAAATAGTGAGAATTTGGAAAATATAGAAGAAGGAAATAATGTGAAAGTAAATGAGAAAATAGCATAATAATAAAAGGTAAATTTGAGCAATAAAAGTAAGAATAAGTTCAATTTATATTGAACCTATTCACAGACAAAGATTATTTTTTGGAAGCGCAAAAAGTCCTTTAAATGAACGAGATATGAGAAAACATGGCTTAGACTTTCTTGGGAAGATGCAAAACATGAAGTAAAACATAGTAGTAAAATAAGGTAGAAAAAACAAGAATATAATGAAGAATAGAAATTTTTTAATAGAATAAAGATCGTTACCAAGAATAGACACAAATAAAGTATAATGGCAAAAAAGAGAAAAATAGTTATGCAATTAAAAAAACATGACACAATAGAAACCAAAAACGCTAGAAGATTTTGAATTTTGTAACTCAAAATAAACTAGATCAAAAAAGAAGAAATCTAAAATAAAGAAATAATAAATTAGACATAAGCAAGCATGATATTTTTAAATCAACTAAAATTAGGAACAGCAAACATAAGAGGAATAAAGTCAAACAAAATAGAACTAAGTAAATTCTTGCAAGACAAAGAGATAGATTAAATAGCGATTTGAGAATTTTTTGTGAATAAATATCGAAATACCAAAGATCTTTGGTTATCGGGCAATAAAAAAACAGGATAAATAAACACAGTAAGGGAGTAACCTTCTATAAAAAGAGCAAATTATAAAAATAATAAAAGAATGAGATAACAATTGGACTTAATCAAGCTGAAATCATTTAGGGAGGAAGAATAATATGCTTGTGAGAGGATAATAGGATAGCAATAATAAATGCATACACGCCCACAAAACAGAGCTGGAATAGTTTAAATCTTTTTTATGTGGAATTAAGACAATTTATACACATGACAATTAATCAAGGATTATAGACATTAATTCTAGGTGATTTTAATGCCCAAATTCTGTAATTCTTACCTTATGAATTAAATCTAGCTGGATAACAATTAACGGATTTAATGAAAGAATTTAAGCTAAAATGCAAAGATCCAATCCAAGTTCCAATTTTCTCCGATACATAAAGAAAAAGAAATTAAAAATCGACTACTTTCTAACTGATCAATTTGTTACTCCTTACATAATAATACTAAATATTACAAAAGAAGGGTTTATTTGCTTAAATAGTCGAAGATCTATGATTTTTATAATGTGATTAAAATTGATTTCGACCAATTGTTCTTAGGATATTCTATATTTCATTTTTTTTGAAACAGCACTAATATAAGATTCTTTAAGTTGTTACGGTATTTTCTCCGATTGTAAAATCTTCTGTATTTTTTTTGCTGCTAAATTTAAAAGATTTACACCACCTGCTTATATTTAGTCTGATTCAGCAGCCTTTCATTTACTTAGTTATTTATATAAATTTATTATGTCTTTATCTGAATCTTTATTTTAGTTTTATTTTTAAATTGATACGGTAATCTGCTTTCACCTTTCTTGATATAGTTCTTTTCAGTAATTTTATAAATTTCAAATGTTTTCTTCGTTTAGTAGTATTTAGAAAGCATATTTTCTTTATTTGAACCACTTTTTATAATTTTTAGAAGTATCATTTAGGCTTCCTTGATTTCCCTTATCAAGAAAAAATATTGAATTAATTTCTTCTGTTTTTTCTTCTTAAATTTTGTATCTACTTCTTTCTTCTAGTCTCAATTTTATTTAAACGATCTATGTAAAAGTTTCCTTATCTTATCAACCTTTTAACCTGCTTCTCTTACTTTCTAAATTTTTTTGTTGTCTTATTGTTTCTATAGAGTATTTTATTTTCTCATTGTGTATGCTATATATCCACATGTTTCTTAGATTCTTCCTTGCTTTTTTTTCCTATCATTTCTAATAGAAATATTTGCTGTCTAGATTTAAAAAATCTTAAATTCTATCTTTTCAGCTCATTTTTTTAATTTTTTTCTGAACTTTTTGTCGTTTTAATCCTTAGCTTTTTAAATTTTGCGTTTACCTGCTTTTCACCATAGTTTTTATATTTAATTACTGTTTACTATTAAATTTTATATAATTTTTTATTTAGGGGTATTTTAGATCAAGTTATTGATCAATTTACTTGCTTACTTTCTATTTTTCACTTTTTTAATTCTATTTATTCTATTTTTTTCTTTTTAGATATTAAATATTTGTTTCTTAATTTGAAAAGCTTAAGATTTTTGAGACCATTTTCTTAAACTTATTAAGTATTTATTTATAGATTAGATTATTCTTTTTACTTTTTAACAAGTTTACCAGGGAGAAACTATTTCTTAGGTAATTTTTATTGCAATTATTTTATAAAAGACTAAAAATAGAAAAAATAAGAAATAATAAGCTTTAGAGCGGATTTGGAAAAAGATTAAAATTAACCATAAATCACTTCTTAAAAAAGCTAAATTCAAGAAATGTAGAACTTTTATACTAATATCTGATACTTTGAGTGATAGGTTTTTATCAAAATTCTAGTAAATAAAATAAGATCCAAAATCTCGAGAAAAAGTAATAAAATTTTGCTAAAAGTAATTATGGTTATAATAAACAAAATTAAGTTGTTAAATATTATCCTAAGCTAAAAAAATAAAAAGAGTTATCAAGAATATTTTTCAGTAATTTATGCAACATTGATAGAGATAAAAAGAAATAGCAACTCCTTTTAAAAAGTAACATTATCATTGATTTTCAAAAATCAACATGCATTATAGAGATTTAAAGAAGTTAGAAAATAATAGACATAAATTAAAAAAATTTGAATGAAATAGTAATAAGAAATTAGATAGATAAATTATTATATTTCATAGATTAAAAAGATAAATATAAAATTCTAAATATCAGAATAAATTCATTTATGCATATATTATTTTTATTAAAAATAATTACTAAAAATATCTTTAAATTTAATTTTTAATAAAATGAAAGCTAAAAGTATTAAAAGGATGATTAAATAAAAGTGAAAAATTTATTAATAAATAGCAGTTTCAAAATAATATCTATGTATTATTTGACATATCATTAAATAAGAGTGTAAAAGAAATAAAATCTTTTTAATAAAATACTTTTTATCTAAAATAAAATAAGTATAAAAAAATGCAAAAGAAGTTAATGTAAAAAGAATACAAATTCCATGAAATAGCTTTTGATGTAAAAGAATAAGATTAGAAGCTAGTAGCAGCATTATTGCAAGAACCAATAAAAAAAGATTTTAAAAGTAAATAAAATTAATTATGAAGAATACACTATGCTAGTGTTCTTTTTGAGTCATGTCTTGTAATAAATATAATCGAAATGAATATAAATGACTTAAATCGATAGCATAATTCATTAAATTATTATAAAATGCATCTCTAGTCTCTGTCTTATTTGTTAGATAACTTAATGTAATCATTTAATAATCGATTATGGCATGTTCTAATACTCGATAAAAGATAAAGTTAGTCAAAAAATGCAAATCGGTAAATATTAGAATATAAAAAAAAAAGATGATCTTAATAATAAACAGAATTAAATAATTTTTTTATTTACTTGAAAACTAAATTTAAGTCAAACTGATTTTAATTTCAATAAAATTAAATTTAAGTCTAACTGATTTTAATTTACTTAAAATCAAATTTAAGTCAAACTGATTTTTAATTTAATTAAAATTAAATTGTAATAAAACTGATTTTAATTTACTTAAAATTAAGTTTAGGTCAAACTTATTTTAATTTCAATAAAATTAAATTTAATCAAAATGATTTGAGAAACAATAAAATTAAATGAAGTCAAACTGATTAAAATTTACTTGAAATTAAATTTATGTCAATACTTATTTTAATTTACTTAAAACAAATTTAAGTCAAAATGTTCTAACTTTCAATAAAATTAAATTTAATCAAAATGATTTGAGATTCAATAAATTAAATATAAGTCAAAATGATTTTAATTTCAATAAAATTAAATTTATCAAAATGATTTGGGAAACAAAAAAATTAATGAAGTCAAACTGATTTTAATTTCAATAAAATTAAATTTAAGTCCAACTGATTTTAATTTACTTTAAATTAAATCTAAGTCAAACTGATTTTAATTTACTTAAAATTAAATTTAAGTCAAACTGATTTAATTTCAATAAAATTAAATTTAAGTCAAACTGATTTTAATTTACTTAAAACAAATTTAAGTCAAACTGATTTTAATTTTCAATAAAATTAAATTTAAGTCAAACTGATTTAATTTCAATAAATTAAAATTAAATAAAACTGATTTAAATTTCAATAAAATTAAATTTATGTAAAAACTGATTTAATTTCAATAAAATTAAATTTAAGTCAAACTGATTTTAATTTACTTAAAACAAATTTAAGTCAAACTGATTTTAATTATCAATAAAATTAAATTTAAGTCAAACTGATTTTAATTTACTTAAAACAAATTTAAGTCAAACTGATTTAATTTACTTAAAATTAATTTTAAGTCAAACTGATTTTTAATTTACTTAAAATTAAATTTAAGTCAAACTCATTTTAATTTACTTAAAATTAAATTTAAGTCAAACTGATTTTAATTTACTTGAAATTAAATTTAAGTCAAACTGATTTTAATTTCAATAAAATTAAATTTAAGTCAAACTGATTCTAATTTACTTAAAAATATATTTAAGTCAAACTGATTTTAATTAACTTGAAACTAAATTTAAGTCAAACTGATTTTAATTTCAATAAAATTAAATTTAAGTCAAACTGATTTTAATTTACTTAAAACAAATTTAAGTCAAACTGATTTTAATTTCAATAAAATTAAATTTAAGTCAAACTGATTTTAATTTACTTAAAACAAATTTAAGTCAAACTGATTTTAATTTCAATAAAAATTAAATTTAAGTCAAACTGATTTTAATTTCAATAAAATTAAATTTAAGTCAACTGATTTTAATTTACTTAAACAAATTTAAGTCAAACTGATTTTCATTTCAATAAAATTAAATTTAAGTCTAACTGATTTTAATTTACTCTAAACAAATTTAAGTCAAACTTATTTTAATTTACTTAAAACTAAATTAAGTCAAACTGATTTTAATTTACTTAAAATTAAATTTAAGTCAAACTGATTTTAATTTACTTAAAACAAATTTAAGTCAAACTGATTTTAATTTCAATAAAATTAAATTTAAGTCAAACTGATTTAATTTCAATAAAATAAATTTAAATCAAACTGATTTAAATTTCAATAAAATTAAATTTAAGTCAAACTGATTTAATTTACTTATAACAAATTTAAGTCAAACTGATTTTAATTTCAATAAAATTAAATTTAAGTCAAACTGATTTTAATTTACTTAAAACAAATTTAAGTCAAACTGATTTTAATTTCAATAAAATTAAATTTAAGTCAAACTGATTTTTAATTTCTTAAAACAAATTTAAGTCAAACTGATTTTAATTTCAATAAAATTAAATTTAAGTCAAACTGATTTTAATTTACTTAAAACAAATTTAAGTCAAACTGATTTTCATTTCAATAAAATTAAATTTAAGTCAAACTGATTTTAATTTACTTAAAACAAATTTAAGTCAAACAAATTTTCATTTCAATAAAATTAAATTTAAGTCAAACTGATTTTAATTTCAATAAAATTAAATTTAAGTCAAACTGATTTAATTTACTTAAAACTAAATTTAAGTCAAACTGATTTTAATTTACTTAAAATTAATATTTAAGTCAAACTGATTTTAATTTACTTAAAATTAAATTTAAATCAAACTGATTTAAATTTACTTGAAACAAATTTAAGTCAAACTGATTTTAATTTCAATAAAATTAAATTTAAGTCAAAATGATTTTAATTTCAATAAAATTAAATTTAAGTCAAACTGATTTTAATTTACTCTAAACAAATTTAAGTCAAACTGATTTTAATTTACTTAAACTAATTTAAGTCAAACTGATTTTAATTTCAATAAAATTAAATTTAAGTCAAACTTATTTTAATTTACTTGAAATTATATTTAAGTAAAACTGATTTAATTTCAATAAAATTAAATTTAAGTCAAACTGATTTTAATTTACTTAAAACAAATTTAAGTCAAACTGATTTTATATTTCAATAAAATTAAATTAAGTCAAACTGATTTAATTTCAATAAAATTAAATTTAAATCAAACTGATTTAAATTTCAATAAAATTAAATTTTATGTAAAACTGATTTTAATTTTCAATAAAAATTAAATTTAAGTCAAACTGATTTAATTTACTTAAAACAAATTTAAGTCAAACTGATTTTAATTTACTTAAAAACTAATTTAAGTCAAATTGATTTTAATTTACTTGAAATTAAATTTAAGTCAAACTTATTTTAATTTCAATAAAATTAAATTTAAGTCTAAATTGTTTTTAATTTCAATAAAGATAAATTTAAGTCAAACTGATTCTAATTTACTTGAAATTAAATTTGAGTCAAACTGATTTTAATTTACTTGAAATTAAATTTAAGTCAAACTGATTTTAATTTACTTAAAACTAATTTAAGTCAAACTGATTTAATTTACTTGAAATTAAATTTAAGTCAAATTTATTTTAATTAACTTGAAACTAAATTTAAGTCAAACTGATTTTAATTTCAATAAAACTAAATTTAAGTCAAACTTATTTTAATTTACTTAAAACTAAATTTAAGTCAAACTTTTTTTAATTTACTTAAAACAAATTTAAGTCAAACTGATTTTAATTTCAATAAAATTAAATTTAAGTCAAACTGATTTAATTTCAATAAAATTAAATTTAAGTCAAACTGATTTTAATTTACTTAAAACAAATTTAAGTCAAACTGATTTTAATTTCAATAAAATTAAATTTATGTAAAACTGATTTTAATTTCAATAAAATTAAATTTAAGTCTAACTGATTTTAATTTAAATAAAATTAAAATTTAAGTCAAACTGATTTTAATTTACTTGAAACAAATTTAAGTCAATCTGATTTTAATTTACTTAAAAATTAAATTTAAGTCAAACTGATTTTAATTTCAATAAAATTAAATTTAAGTCAAACTGATTTTATTTTCAATAAAATCAAATTTAAGTCAAAACTGATTTTTCATTTCAATAAAATTAACATTAAGTCAAACTGATTTTAATTTACTTAATATTAAAATTAAGTCAAACTGATTTTAATTTCAATAAAATTAAATTTAAGTCAAACTAATTTTAATTTAATTAAAATTAAATTTAAGTCTAACTGATTTTAGATTCAATAAAATTAAATTTAAGTCAAAATGATTTTAATTTACTTAAATTAAATTTAAGTCTAACTGATTTTCATTTACTTAAATTAATCTTAAGTCATACTTATTTTAATTTACTTGAAATTAATTTTAGGTCAAAGAGATTTTAATTTACTTGAAACTAAATTTAAGTCAAACTGATTTTTATTTATTTAAAGATAAATTTAAGTCAAACTTATTTTAATTTCAATAAAATTAAATTTAAGTCAAACTGATTTTAATTTCAATAAAACTAAATTTAAGTAAAACTTATTTTAATTTACTTAAAACTAATTTAAGTCAAACTTTTTTTAATTTACTTAAAATTAAATTTAAGTCAAACTGATTTTAATTTACTTGAAATTAAATTTAAGTCAAACTGATTTTAATTTACTTAAAATTATAATTAAGTCAAACTCATTTTAATTTACTTAAAATTAAATTTAAGTCAAACTGATTTTAATTTACTTGAAATTAAATTTAAGTCAAACTGATTTTAATTTCAATAAAATTAAATTTAAGTCAAAATGATTTTAATTTCAATAAAATTAAATTTAAGTCAAACTGATTTTAATTAACTTGAAACTAAATTTTAGTCAAACTGATTTTAATTTACTTGAAATTAAATTTAAGTCAAACTGATTTTAATTTACTAAAATTAAATTTAAGTCAAACTCATTTTAATTTCAATAAAATTAAATTTAAGTCAAACTCATTTTAATTTCAATAAAAATAAATTTAAGTCAAACTGATTTTAATTTCAATAAAATTAAATTTAAGTCAAACTGATTTTAATTTCAATAAAATTAAATTTAAGTCAAACTGATTTTAAATTTACTTAAAATTGAATTTAAGTCAAAATGATTTTCATTTCAATATATTAAATTTAAGTCAAACTGATTTTAATTTCAATAAAATTAAATTTAAGTCAAACTAATTTTAATTTCAATAAAATTAAATTTAAGTAAAACTGATTTTAATTTCAATAAAATTAAATTTAAGTCTAACTGATTTTAATTTACTTAAAACAAATTTAAGTCAAACTGATTTTTATTTACTTAAAACAAATTTAAGTCAAAATGATTTTCATTTCAATATATTAAATTTAAGTCAAACTGATTTTAATTTCAATAAAATTAAATTTAAGTCAAACTGATTTTAATTTCAATAAAATTAAATTTAAGTCAAACTGATTTTAATTTACTTAAAATTAAATTTAAGTCAAACTGATTTTAATTTCAATAAAATTAAATTTAAGTCAAACTGATTTTAATTTACTTAAAACAAATTTAAGTCAAACTGATTTTAATTTCAATAAAATTAAATTCTAGTCAAACTGATTTTAATTTCAATAAAATTAAATTTAAGTCAAACTGATTTTAATTTACTTAAAATTAAATTTAAGTCAAACTGATTTTAATTTCAATAAAATTAAATTTAAGTCAAACTGATTTTAATTTACTTAAAACAAATTTAAGTCAAACTGATTTTAATTTCAATAAAATTAAATTCTAGTCAAACTGATTTTAATTTCAATAAAATTAAATTTAAGTCAAAATGGTTTTAATTTCAATAAAATTAAATTTATGTAAAACTGATTTAATTTCAATAAAATTAATTTAAAGTCAAACTGATTTTAATTTACTTAAAACAAATTTAAGTCAAACTGATTTTAATTTCAATAAAATTAAATTTAAGTCAAACTGATTTTTAATTTCAATAAAATTAAATTTAAGTCAAACTGATTTTAATTACTTAAAACAAATTTAAGTCAAACTGATTTTAATTTCAATAAAAATAAATTTAAGTCAAACTGATTTTAATTTCAATAAAATTTAAATTTAAGTCAAACTGATTTTAATTTCAATAAAATTAAAATTTAAGTCAAAATGATTTTAATTTCAATAAAATTAAAAATTAAGTCAAACTGATTTAAATTTCAATAAAATTAAATTTAAATCAAACTGATTTAAATTTCAATAAAATTAAATTTATGTAAAACTGATTTAATTTCAATAAAATATAAATTTAAGTCAAACTGATTTTAATTTACTTAAAACAAATTTAAGTCAAACTGATTTTAATTCAATAAAATTTAAATTTAAGTCAAACTGATTTTAATTTACTTAAAACAAATTTAAGTCAAACTGATTTTTAATTTACTTAAAATTAAATTTAAGTCAAACTGATTTTAATTTCAATAAAATTAAATTTAAGTCAAACTGATTTTAATTTCAATTAAATTAAATTTAAGTCAAACTTATTTTAATTTACTTAAAACAAATTTAAGTCAAACTGATTTTAATTTACTTAAAACAAAATTAAGTCAAACTGATTTTAATTTCAATAAAATTAAATTTAAGTCAAACTGATTTTAATTTCAATAAAATTAAATTTAAGTCAAACTCATTTTAATTTACTTAAAACAAATTTAAGTCAAACTGATTTTAATTTCAATAAAAATAAATTTAAGTCAAACTGATT